>JAPMLY010000315.1:137500-243934 GCA_026401115.1 Tetraselmis chui
CACTTGACGTCTTTCTATTGCGTGCAGTGTGAGATTTCCTCGTGTATGCCCGGCTCCCGCCACAGCCGCGACTGCTTCGAGCACCACATGCGACTGGACCCGGTCGCCCTTGGCAACATGAAGCGGGTCCGCACGGAATAAACACGCCCCACTGCTCCGCCCCCGCTATCCAATATCCTTCTCGCCTCCATTGTTAGGCGGGCGTGGTGATATCATACCGTAGGATAGGGATGGTCGGCTTGTCGCTCGCTCAGGAGCGCGAAGTCGGTTGTGCAGACGAGATTGAGCTTAGGCGTGTCTGCCGCTACTTAAGATATTCACTGAGTATACGTAGCGGTATTTAAAAGAAAAAGTACTGATTATGAAAACGCGTAATGATACAAGCCGGTGTATGATATCTAATATCATACACATATCCCCGGGGCACAAGGCGACGAGACGCGACGTGCTTTGCGTATGTTCGAGTGACCTACCTGGAATCCTTATCTATACGCGCGGACATATTTTTTGTCCGTATTCATCCATTAAAGCGGCATCCCTCTAATTCGCACCTGTAATTGTTTGCCCGTATTATCCATCCTCCTACATCAATTTACTAAAATCGGTGTGTCTGTCTGTCTGTCGGTGTGTCCCCTTCGCATCAGCTCTATTGGATTTCGATACTACGAATGCGATATTAAAAAAAAAAAATCGACTTGGGGTATATAGCGCACTCTGGATTCCTATCTCTGCGACGCTTTGCAGGAGGGCAGTGCTGATGCTGTGGCATGCCTTCATGTTCCTCGGGCTTAGGTTTTTCCCTCTTTTATTCTTCTTTTTGCTTTGTGGCCTCCGCCACTGCTTTTTCTTGTAAGATTTTTTTTAATTGGTATATAGCGCACTTATTGGGATTGGGATTAGGATATGTCTTAAATTAAAACGCATCGCTACGATGGGCACAGGAGCATCAATTAAGTAATTACAAAAATACAGAGGGAGACACGCAAGATGTGGGAGCATAATTACAAAAAATACATCATGAGAGAGAAGAAAGTGTGTGTGTATGTGTGCTATGTGTGTGTGTGTGTGTGGGGGGGGGGGGGGGGTGGCTGGGTGTGTGTGTGTGTTTGTGTTTGTGAAAAACAAGTATCAGCACGACTATGGACCTCCATGGATTATTCTACTGATTGCAAAAATACATAGTGAGACATAAGGTTAGTGTGCTCATGATTACAAGAATACAAAGAACGACAGGCGCAAAGAAATACGGGCCACTCGTAATAATATGAACTACTGCTTTCGAACTACAAGCAGAAAGTACGTATACAATATACACTTCTCCACAAAATTACGGACAATATTTCGCACCTTCGCGAGTTAAAGATGTAACCATGCGTAATTTTTATTGACAAATATGCTGAAATCCTAGGCAATGCTTTGGCGCCAAAGATGGAATGCGCCGATAACTGTGGGGGCGAATTCGAGCACTGCCGGGCTTGATCACGTGGGCTATCGCGCCCGCACCCGTGCGGCACGCTCTTTCAAACGGTCGCCGTGCTAGGTAGACGAAAAGAGTAACGGGCGCACAACGTCGCAAAATGAATGCTTTGTATGTGACGGTCGCGGAAATGTAATGCATAGGCGACGAAGGGAGGAGCTTTGAAAGCCCGTCCACTGTTGATGTTGATCGGGGCACCTTTATTTCAGAGTAATGTACTTGCACTTTTTCGCACTGCGTAGTTAAGGAGACTCCGTACCGGGCGAGTACGCGGGGGCTTCACAACGACTACAATGGCATTGTCATTCGATATGAGTACGAGAAGATCGGCACCCGTACAAGTAATCCGGGCATATATTGTAGTTCGCAGTTTCGACTACCGGGTTTGTACATTATGTACTCGTACCCGTACCTTTTAGCCATAGACCTACGACGCATAAAGTAATTTCATCTTTAAAATTCATTAAACCCGGATGATAAGACAGCAGTGGGATCAACAACAATAAGCAAAGGAGGAAAATAGACACAAAGAAGTCTGCGGAGAAGGGAGGCATGCAACATCTGGGACGCATTAATCAAGGAATGCGCTACCTTGATATTACATATATCTACTGAAAAAATTGACAAATAAAAACAACGGAGACCACCAGCAAAAATAAGAGAAGAGGAAAAAACACACGCCCGAGGCACATGAAGGCATGCCACAACATCAGCACTGCCCTCTTGCAAAGCGTCGCGGAGATAGGAATTCAAAGTACCATGAAGAGCAGCAAAAAGACGTTGCATAAATTTTCGCCGCATATTCCCCCAAAAACGCCGAAAAGGAGCCATACTAGTTAGACATTTTGCATACGGACATAATTTTGTTTACGATCAAAATTTTGCACACGGACATAATTGTCATAGCGCAAAGAACGAGAGTCACCAGCACCCATGCAAGGGAAGCGATGAACTGCCACCGAAATAGCCCGGCGATCTACCAGCTCAGCCGCCATTAGGCGCCAACCGCCCCCCATCCTCCATAGCGAAGGGGTAGTAGTAATGGAATGAATGAACCGAAGGCGTGCCAAGAAAGCGGAAGTGCGGAGGTCCGCATCGAGCTTGCCATGGTGAGCTCCCAATGCAAGACTGCACGGGAGAGGGAGACGAGTACCTATACGAGGAACATTGGTGTTCGTGCGAGCATTTGTAACCGTCGCGTTACATGTACGTTACGTTACGTCACGTTACATATATCGCAATTTGATATTCAAATTGTGGCTTGCATTCCATGTCCGGGTAGTGCTTCTTGTAATTTAATATCTTGCATTCGAAGCTCCGTCGCACTCATCACGAGCAGGGGCGATATTGATATGCCTCGAAATTTTCGCCCTCCTGTTTTACGGATAACTTGTATTGAAAACGCGTATGCAAATCATCAGTACCAGTACCATTAGAAGTGGAAGCATTAGCACGTATCAAAACTATGTCGCAATTATCACTCTTTGAGACGTGTAGACGTCATGACAATAGCAGTCGGAGCCGTAAAGCACACACTACATTGTGGCCCTAATATTGGTCGCGGTCGCATGCTTGCATAATTTCCAGTCTGGCCACGCACACCGATAGATACAATGAGACATATACACCCCGAATAGGATAACACATATAAACGGAAACATACGGACTAGTGCACACACGCGCGCGCGCGCATACACTCACCCCATCTCCATCTCTCTCACACAAGTATACACACGCACGCACGCACACGCACGCACACACACACACATACACACACACACACACACACACATTCTTGTAAGTGTCGCAACCAGCCTCTCAGTGGCTGGTTGTGCAATCAAAGTCTCTCATGGGAAGCGTTCAATAAGTGAAAAGTGCTGGTAATTTTGTAAGCAAACTACAGAGGAGCAGTCGCTATGCGGGGATTGAAGGGAAGAAGTTACAATGTGGAATATCATGTCCCCGCCCTCCATTGTGCTAGACTATTTATAGTCTAGCGAAGCTCGCCTTCGGTCTCGTCACGCGTCACGCTTCCCCAGGCAGGTGTCGACGTGTCGACGTCCGTAGTCTTTCGTAGGCCAGGTTGCGCTACCAATTGGCCTCGTGCCTAGTGTCTTGACGCATGGGAGAACTCACTTTGCGTGCTGTACATACCGGGAGGTACATATACGTACAGTACTGCGGACAGTGTCCTCGAGCTTTACAATGGCAAGTGTAACTGCTAGTACACTACATCCGTGGAAGGTACGGTATAAATATCGTAGCGAGTACTTGTACTAGTCATGTAACGCAAAAGGTCGCGGGTTCGATACCCGGTGAGTCCGATCATGGTGTGCAGGCGTGTCACGGCCCGAGAAGAACCCCCACCTTCCACATTGGTTTCGGAGCCGGGCTGCGGTCCGGGGAGAGTCCGGGGGGGGCCGTGGTAGTGTCGTAGTTTGGTACATATGTGGTATGTGGCCACATGTGTCAACTATGCTTTTTCGGTGAGCCGGTAAAGCGCACGGCTAATACGCAAAAGGTCGCGGGTTCGATACCCGGTGAGTCCGATCATGGTATGTAGGCGTGTCACGGCCCGAGAAGAACCCCCACCTCATATAATCGTGGGTCAAGTATTGTTCACACCACGACTAGTTACCGTATTTAACATCAGTGATGTACACCTCCCTTTCGTGTACACCGCGCTACCCGTATTCTTGGGCTCATTTCATGCGTCTTGTAGCTATTTGATGTGCTGCGCTATGATAGTAACCCGTATAAAGCAAAGTGACGCGGCGTGTTCAGCTTTTGTTTGAGTGACCTACATGTTATCCTTATACGTACTAGTGGACGGATTTGTCCTTATTCATCCATAAAAGTGTATAATAATCCCTTCAATTATGTAGTTGCTAACAAGAAGAACCAGATGAGCACGGACATGGAAAGTGGGAGGGGAAACAAGAGGGCAAGAGTGAAAAGAGGATAACGGAATCCAAAGCACAGCAAAAGGAAAGCACTACATTGTGCATAAACCTAGCAGATTAAACTAAGGAAACTCTTAAGCCACGCCGAGAATGCAACACGTGGAGGCGACAAGCGGCGCCTCACGCGCCGCTCGAGGAAGCACGGGGGCGCTTGCGGCCCATGGCGCGGGTGAAGAGCGCCGTGGCTGGAGAAGGCATCCCAGCCGAGGAAGAAGCGGCCTCCGTGCCGTCCGCAGCGGCGGACAAACCGCGCAAGACGTTGTCCGCGTGAGCAACATGGACGGCGAGAGAGACCTTTCGACGCCAGGAGGCCAACAACTTGCCCAAGTGCATCCCTTTAGATGCGGCTGCCTGCTTGGCTAGCCCCGTCAAGAAAGCCGTGGCGTGGCCGCCAAGAGTACCAAATTCCGTGACTGCAAAGGGAATGAAGCGGATGTCGGGGCGACTCCTCAACCCCTCCGAGTACTTCTCGAACTTGGTCTTCTCAGCATGGCGGAGAGCGACTTCGGGTGACGGGGGGCTAGACACGCCGAACAAACCGGAAACCACAGCATCAAGGGCAAGTTTTGAGCCTCGGATGCCGTGATAGTGCAAGACACCTACATCCGCGGGGAGACCGTCGTTGCCGTTGGGGAGTTAAACTAACATCGTGGGATCTGTGAGAACCTCGACGCCAACCCCGAGTGCGCCACGAACCTCGGAGATGATTTCCGCAAGGGCCGTCACTAACCAAGAGTGAGCGGTGTGGACCGAAGCATCTCCGCCGCAACGAGCCAAATGGTCCGCAAAAGCAGTGGCCCACGCATCATCCGACATGTCAACACCCGCCGACGAGAACGCACCCCGCATAGCTTGAACCAAGAGATGGCAAGAAGCACAAGCAGTGGGGGAGCGTAGAGAAGAGAGGATGCGAGATGAGGGTAGGCCGAAGATGCGACAGACCGCGACGCGGAAAACTGCGTCGTAGTGCTCAGGGAACTTGTCACGGAGCTCGCCCAGGCGACCCGAAGTAGGCGGGTCCGAAGCCAAAAACGCAAGGGCGCCGTGGCCGAGACGAGATAGAAAACGCCTAGACTCCGGCCGAGCGCGGTTGGAAAACGTGGGAGCGAGCTTCGCGAAGCGAAACAAGTTGACGCGCTCACTGATGTCGGCTTGTAGCTTTGGAAAGATGTCAGTGGCAAACGCAGAAAGAGGGACGAGCGAAGGTAGGCCATCAAGGGACTGGGTGATCTGCTCGATGTTTGATCGGGCTTCGGCAACGCAGCCGGCGCGAGCCACCGTTGGACGTTTCGGGGGGAGCATCGCTAAGGCTGTGGTTATCAAGGGTTCAGACTCGGCGAGAGCGTGAGAACCGCACGCAGCGTCCAAGCGCGCCCACGACGAAGCGAGTTCTAACGACCACATGGGTTCGTTATCGCCGTCGTCTCCGTCCGGTGTACCATGCCTACGGGACACCGCCGTGGTCATAGCACTCGCTAACCGTCCAAACATGGTCGGCTCCATTGGAACATCGTCTTGGGAATCCCCGCGCACGCGAGCGTCTTGTGTTGTAAGGAAACGAATAGCTGAGCCCACTGCCAAACCGGCCGCTCCGACATGGGCCGCATCCGCCAAGGCAGCCAAATCCCCCACCCCCATGCCGCCGAAACGTATGGGAAGAGACATCTCGGAGCGAGTGTTGCTGGGTAGGCTAGCTGCGGGAAGGCCCAATATCTCAGCCGCCACATCTTGGGTGGCATTGTCAGCGCGCTCGAGGAATGTTACGACTGTGTCACCGTAGCCCTCACCCCTGCCAAGACCTCGGGGGACTGTACGGGCAAAGTGTCCGAAGCGGCGGTTGCAATGTTGATGGATACGAAGCGCAGTGTGAGTGTGCCGGTGAGCCGCTAGACCCCTTAGACGTTCGCCGTAGGCCTCATACTTACTTAAGGCCGTTTCGAACACGTCTCGAGCAAAATCGAAAGTACCCATTGGCCCCCCCAATACTTTCGTCCCTTCCGTGGAGACACTTACTCCCCGCATGATGTGGCCGTCGGGTAAGTTATCGAAAGCATCACCCACACCCAAAGGGGAATACAAACAGTTTTTGCGGATGGTTACTGTGAGGCCAACGCAAGCATACGCCTCCGGCATAGCGTCGCCAATAGCCACGAGAGACGCAGGGGGTCCCAAGAAGTGAGCATCGTCAGAATAACAGCATACAACGGATTCGTTCGGGGCAATCGCAGCCAACTGTTTGTATACCCGGGAGGCAACTATTGCGAAGAACATGGCCCCGAGAACGCAACCTTGATGGACTCCACGGGTACTCGGGATGCGCATGGCCGGGCCGTGAGCATTTGATGAGTCGTAAACGTACAAGGTAGATGGACGGCCATACAACATAGTAGCGACGCGGAGCAACGGTCGAAGCGCGGGATTTGCTGACAACTCCTCAAACAAGGGACGCCGCAAGAACTCGTTGAACGCGTTGGATGCGTCGCCTTGCATGTCCGCCCAGTCCGGTGAAGCGTCAAGCGCGGCTCGAACCATGAATTGTACGATCTCAGCCCCGCCGCGGACGCCGACCCCAAATTGGTGCCGAGCAGCCAACCATTGAGACACTCCGTCACCAATTACGGCGAGAAGCGCGCGATTCGCAAAACGAACTAGAACGGAGCCAATTCCAATCGGGCGCAGCGTCCCCTTTTGGTCGCGAAGTTCTTGCTCTTGTGCGCGTCGTTGTTCGGGATCAAGCTTGTCTAGCGGGATAAGTGTGGCAGAGGCGAGGAATGAGGCAACGCCTGGTGGAACTCCTGCATTCACGATGGCTTCGGCTAAACCGGTGAGAGTGCAAGGGGCACCCAACGCGCGAAGAGTTTCAAACCTCCAACCGTCGACGAGAGGACTAGACTTTCGAGGGCATCTAGCAACGACCTCCATGATATCAACTTCCGAAGCACGGAGTTTGATACGAGGGAGGGAGAAGGGATCCGGCAACACGTCCGCGAGGTCGTCATCGTCTTGTGGGTGCAACCGTGATAATTCCTCGTGCACCCCGCGACCACTTGCAACGGGGTTGGAGCTTAGGGCCTCCATGGCACGACGGTACTCCCCAACCGCAGCTAGATTAGCCGCCCGGTGGGCGACCTTGGCCGAGACGCCGTTATGAAAGGGTTGCGAAGGGGAGATGGGGTCGGTACCGGCCCTCGGAAGTGAGGTAGGTGGCGATGCCCGCCCATTGGTAAGGGATGCGTGAGCGCGAGCGGCGGAAAACAATGTATCGAGATCTCCTGTCGCCCAATGGGCTAAGCGGTTGTCACGGTAATCAGCGACTGGGTCAGGGGGGAGATGCCCCGCGGAAGTGAAATCAGCCAAGGGGCGCAAAACTAAGCGCGGAAGTAAAAGCAACGCCGCCCAAGCCGCTTCCGCGGAAGCCCCTTGGCTAGCCCTACCGCGGAAAGACAAAACGCAACCGACGAGCTCCGCGAAGACCGGCTTGACGAGGCGTACCACCGAAGGGGGGACGCCGTTCGAGGACGTACTAGATCGGAAAGAAAGGAGGTAGGACTCGAAGAAGGCTTTGGAGTTCTCCCCACCAGTGGCCCCATGGTCAAGGCACCATTGGACGGCGGGGGGCAAGGACTGGGGATGCGGCGGGGACGGCCGACCGCGCGGAAGCGAAGCACCGCATGCCGGCGGTTGGGAGGGCGTAGAAGTACGGTGAGAGCAAGAATGTTGGTGTCTACTAAGGCCACCGCTCCGAAAGTATCGTCCGCAAAAAGTGCACGGCGCGAGAAGGTGGCGATCGGCATCCACAACTGGGCAATTGTCGGGCGCAAAAGTGCACGTTGTCGCGGGGGAATTTAGGTGGGCGCATAGCGCTTGAAGGGTCGGGAACGACGCGGAGCAACTAACGCACCTCAAAGGAGCGGGGGAGCGCATTGAGGGAGTGGGGGGTAAAAACCGAGACGGAGTACTTCCAGGTCGTAAGGCATGCGAAGGCGCTTGAGCATTAGATGATGATGTCGGAAGGTCACCCGGAGCGGGGGCCATAGGGCGCGACCCGGCCCCGCCGCCTGGCGACCGGCCTAGAGGTGGCGGTGGAGGACGCCGATGACTATGTCCCGGCCGGGTCGCCGCGGCGGCCATCCGGGGTGGCACGTGTGTCGCGTCCTAAAATAAGTAGAGCACGCGGGGTCGAAGAAGGGGGGGGGGGGGGGGTATGTGGCTTGGACTATACCGGAAGTCGCCCGAGGTGGCGCTGTGGCGTGCCTTGGAGGGAAGATTCTCCGCCGACGTGGTGGGCTCCTCGGTGCCGGTCCGTCGCGCCTCTACCCTCGCGGTGCTTGTAGTGGAGAGCCTTGGAGCCCGCGATGGAGATGCTCAAGAAAAGAGCAAAGAAGCTATTTGGTACCCGTGTACCAACCGCCGCAAGAGTCGGATGGAAACTCCGTCATACAACGCCGTATCGTAGGTAGTGAGGCGCCCAGCGATAAAGGATGACCTTGCAAATAGCGGGCTCCGAGTACGGGTAGCGATTAGAATGAACTTAGCGGGCTGAGAGCAGTACTGACGTTGCAGTACCCGTACATGGATAGCGATGACGCGTGCCGATGCCTTGAGCCTTGCTGAAGGGGATGACCACGCGCGGGCGAAAGTTGTAGCGGTACCGGTAGCGGCCAAGGGTCTCGAGGATGCCGATAATAGGGGCGGTACGGGTAGTTGTACCCGGTCACGGGTCGAGCGACGAATAAAAGATCCCGGGAGGGTCACGCTGGCGAGGGTACAAATAAAACGCACCGGAGCCGCCGACGGCGAGTGACCGCGGACGATAAAAAGGAGAACTTTATGTATAGGTACCGCGCGATGCCACAGCGTAGGAGAGCGCCGAGGCAAAAGCAAACACGAATAGGCGGGCAGGCGTCACGCTCACCGCTACCAAGTTCCGTGCTCGCGGGCTCCCGACCCAAGCTCAGCCGCACATGCGCATGCGGTGGCGGCGAATTTTTTTTGTGGTGTCCCTTCAATTATTCGCACATGTAATTGCTTGATGCCCGTATCTATAATAGAGCTTGGTACGCTCATTTGCGTGAGTAAGATGATATGTAGGTCACTCAAACAAATGTTCAATCTGTATTTTTATGTGCGTTTTCATTTTAGCCTACAAGTAAGTATAACATGTATACGAACTATGTAAGTTATTTTTCAAAACAACAATAATGTTGGTTACCCCGGTGCTACGCCGCTTAAATACTTAGCGGGAATCGCCCTTATCGGTATATCTTTAAGACACGAAGAATGTGATGCTACGCCGCAAATCCCCCTCTAGGGATAGCTTCATGCCAAATAATCTGACGCGGCATCGCAACGAGCCAGAACGTACCAAAACGTACCTGTAGATATTTTCGTGCATTAGTCGTCGTACCGTCGTATATGATTTTTGCGCTATCCGCAACATTTTTCCTCATTTTCTGGTATAAGAAACGGGTTCACATTGACATAATGAGATAGGCGTGGTTAGTGTAGTCCACATTTAACCGCTAACTCTAATCGAAATAATTTTGTGATACTTCCTACACTTTGAATTCCGTGATCGTGATGTCGTTGTTCTCTAGTGCCAAAGAATCTCAGGAACTGCTGTGCTAACGGACGTACAAACATGCGAAAATATAAACATCCACACTCCACAGACTTCTAGAACAAATCTCTCAAACAACACTTCTAGACTTCTAGAACAAATATCTCTCTCTCTCTCTCTCTCTCTCTCTCTCTCTCTCTCTCTCTCTCTCTCTCTCTCTCTCTCTCTATTTATCTATCTAGTTCTCTCTCTCTCTCTCTCTCTCTCTCTCTCTCTCTCTCTCTCTCTCTCTCTCTCTCTCTCTCTCATTTTCCCTCGTACATTTCTAAACACAATTTTGTAATGAAATCTTCCATGCGTCCCTAGAGGGGAACTCCAGCACCCCCGCGCGCGCTAGCGCGCGCCATGCAGTAAGAAAGCTAAATAAGCGCTTATCAGCGCAGGGGGATACATGTCGTTATTTTTTTGCTTAATTACTGCGCTAATTACTAACTTTGCGGGGATCACGCCAACGTTCCCTATCTGGTGTTACAATGAAGCCTTGACCACAAGCTGTCCAATAGCTACTCAACCCCCCTAGCTCGTCTCATATTCTCGCTTGTGGTGACGGTCGTTGTAGAGGAGGGCGTGGACGCAATGGCGGTACATCCCGTGTCGTTGACTAGCACCCGCTCTTGCGTAATGTTTGTGGACGCTCACCAACACCCTATTTTCAACCCGGCCTTCCACTTAAAAGCGCGTTGGACGCATTTCGTGCTATCCTACTTTCACCACCTCAGTTTATTGGCTGCATAGTCCGCGGTGAATCGGCGTTTGTTAGTGTCGAGAGCTTGGCAACATCGGCGCCGAACTGCGGAAGTCGCTAGCACCGATGACTTTAATACTCCCCGCGCGATGCCCACGGGTGGTTTTTGTCCATGATAATTGCAAACCAAGCGATAGATACCTCTAGTTGTGGTCTTTTGTTCTAGGCGTAACTATGCCAAACACCCCGCACCTTGATATTGAAGCCATCTCGTAGGCGGAGACTCGGTATAGTCAAGCGTGGTCTTGGCAAGCTCAACAATCTCTCCGTGCACCGTTAGATGAAATGTTGATGCGATTCTAGCCGTTCGTGCTACCCATACGCTCCCGCCAAAATTTAAGCCCCGAGTAAGCGCTTATTCTTTATCGCGTGTCACCTTAGCGCCGCGGGGGCCCCAAGGTGAGACGTGATAAGGAAGAAGCGCTTATTTTCGCTTATTTCCCCTTATCTGGCCCAAATTGCTTGGCAAACTCGATATTAGCTCGTCGCGTGTTAGCTTTTCTCTTCACTCGTCGCGGAAATTTGTTCCTTTGTGTGGTCATTGGCCTCAACATGTGCACATTCGGCGTCCTGGTCGATCGATTCGGCCATCATCAAATATCACTTTAGCCACCGGATCCGAGGGAGATCATGGTGAAGTGAAACTTGTGTTGACGGTGAAGTGAAGGGGAAGCATGGCACAAATGGGGCCCGTCCCGGCTACCATCCGGCGCCCCATCCCCGATTTTTGGGGATAACCTTATTCGGGCGCCCTGAAACTTGGATTTCCCACACTTTGGCTTGTGAGGACTCCCGAAATCGGCGACACGACATGCGGTTTTTACGATCCCAACATGTTGTCCGCAAACATGGGAGCTCGTGGGTGTGATGGCTGGTGCCGTTATAATGCTTGACGTAGGTGGGACTGGGGCCGGAAAACCAAAACTTGAGAGGCTTACCCACAACTTGGGGGGCCGGAAAACCACAAACTTGGGGCTGGAATAACCCCGAACTTTGCCGTGCGGTGTCCGATTGAAGCAAACTAAGTTGCAAAAGGAAGCCCTTTTCCCAAGTAAAAGTAAACATCAACGTCATCCATGCCTTCGTACAGCCAACTAAAGTTTTTAGAGTTTCAAAATCTTCCACATTCACGCGGGGCTAGCAACCCCTCGACAGGTGGTACCCGCACACTCGCTTCGCCAATACGCACAACAATCAACGCTATGAATATCTTTTATTCACGGCGTTGCCCATTTCATGCTCCATGATGGCATGGTGCCGTGCCATTTGCCGTAGGCCAAGTAAAGGCCCTTACTAGGGTACTTTGAAAGCTCCCCGCCATTTTCACGCCCGGCGATACGCAAGCTTCAAAGATCAACGATCCGCGCGCTACGTTGCCTACACTGCAAGTCAACCGCCCCTGAAGCCCAATAGTTCCCCAGCCCGTGCTTCTTCTTTGTATTTCCGGGCACGTGGCAAGATAATCAGGTGTACACGACATCCCATTCTCAGTCTCGCCGCTTTATAGACGGCCATGCGCAACACACTCGGCGGATACTAGTGCAATTGTGCAAACATGCTGAGAACCTAGTGCCGAGTAGTCTCCCTGCTTGTCGCGACACTACGTGCACCGAGCTACGCATAGAGGCGTGCATAACCCGCACATGCACGAATTTCGGCCCGCAAAATATGGGCCGCATATCTAACGTGTGCCCACAATAATTGGGGCGTGACGATAGAGGTGTCCATGCCAGTGAACAACGCGCCGTGGTGTGTTGTTCGCAAATCATAATTCTACCCCCCAATTGAGTTGCATGGCCATCCCTGCAAGGCGTGGCGGATAATTAAAGGCGTGCCGCTAGTAACGGACTTTATGGGTAGAGTGTAGCGATAGATACTATCATGTTTGATTGATATTATGTTGTTATTACCAACGGAGAGGGGTGAATAAGGATATCCGCGGCGTAAACCCTATTCCTAATACCAGAAGGCGGTGTTGGGTACGCCTTAAGGCAGCAGAGCCGATTTATCAATTCTTGTTGTAAACAATTTCACATTCAATTTCCATTGTATGAAAGCCCCCTTTCCAATCCACACACGCACAGTCACACATAATCCCGCATCCGTCAATAAAAAAATTCACACCGACCAACCACACACCCAGACCGACATTGGCTTCACTGCCTTCCGATGGGAGATGAGGGTGAAGATGACGCGGCTGGGCGACATGCGAATGCACGCACATTTCAAACGGCCGTCACAGTTTGAAGGAATTGATAATATACATCGTTTGGGGTGAATGCTACAACCCCGGGCAGTGCGCATCACCTTCACTATCCGCACCCTCCCCACATTGCATGTGCGTCAGAACTTCTTGCGTCCACCCACCACAGTCGTTTAACCTTACCTAACACTACGGCGCCGGTACGGCCGCGGAGGAGGAGTCGGCGGAGTCGAGGGAGAAGTTGCCACTGCCGTTGTTGCTGAGGTGATTGTACATGGGGTACTCAAACAGGATGGCCTTCAGCCAGCCTGGCAGCGGGCTCCATAGTGCGTTGGGGATCGGGAGCAGTGGGCTAGTAGTGGCCTTGTAGTCGGCGTAGCCGGGGACGGAGCCGTAGCGCTCGTCCGCGCTCTTCTCCAGCAAAGGGATGCCGGAGAGGAAGAGGAGGAGGGTGGTGGTGAAGATGGGGCCGATGGCCGCGCAATGCATGGCGCCCGTGAGGGATGGGAGCGCAGAGAGATAGATGCCCCACCACAACAAGATTTCCCCAAAGTAGTTGGGATCTGCGGAGCGTAACGGACAAAGCCAGTCAGCCAATTATGTGTCACAATGGTCATTCCAAAAATAAGCCTATGTGATTTGCGTATCAAGGTCTTCGAACATTTGTGCGCGTGTGCGCGCGCACGCGCGCGCGCGTGTGTGTGTGTGTGTGTGTGTGTGTGTGTGTGTGTGTGTGTGTGTGTGTGTGTGTGTCGCTAGATAGGTGTTACAGGTTTGCATGGTAGGTGACCATGTATAAAGGGGAGGGGGGGGGGGGCGCGAGAGGGTTTATGAGTGTGTGTGTGTGTGTGTGTGTGTGTGTGTGTGTGTGTGTGTGTGTGTGTGTGTGTGTGTGTGTGTGTGTGTGTGTGTGTGTGTGTGTGTGTGTGTGTGTGCGTGTCGCTAGATAGGTGTTACAGGTTTTCATGGTAGGTGACCATGTATAAAGGGGGGGGTGCGAGAGGGTTTATGAGTGTGTGTGTGTGTGTGTGTGTGTGTGTGTGTGTGTGTGTGTGTGTGTGTGTGTGTGTGTGTGTGTCGCTAGATAGGTGTTACAGGTTTGCATGGTAGGTGACCATGTATAAAGGGGGGGGGGGTGCGAGAGGGTTTCTAAGTGTGTGTGTGTGTGTGTGTGTGTGTGTGTGTGTGTGTGTGTGTGTGTGTGTGTGTGTGTGTTGCTAGATAGCTGTTACACGTTTCCACGGTAGGTGACCATGTATAAAGGGGGGGGGAGGGTTGCGAGAGGGTTTATGAGTGTGTGTGTGTGTGTGTGTGTGTGTGTGTGTGTGTGTGTGTGTGGTAGGGGGGGGCATGTGCGAATGCGTGTTGTGTGCATTTGTGCGCGTGCGTGCATGAGGGATACATCCGCATGAGTGTGCTTCTGGGTGGATCATAAGCAGAGAGAGGCAAAACATGTGCTCGAATACGCCTCTGCGAATTTGTGTGCTTGTGTGTGTGTGTGTGTGTGTGTGTGTGTGTGTGTGTGTGTGTGTGTGTGCGTGTGTGTGTATGCATGCGTGTGTTTCTCTTTGTGTGTGTGTGTGTGTGTGTGTGTGTGTGTGTGTGTGTGTGTGTGTGTGTAATACTCCAAGAGTGCGTGTGTGTACGTTGGCATGCGTGCTTGTCTGTGTATGCGAGCCTGTGTGGCTGTGTGCGTATAAGTGAATGTGCGCAAGTATATTTGCTTAGAAGAGAGGAGAGACACTCACGTCTCGTCCATTTCCACACCCCTGCGTCGCACCAGCGGCCCCTGTTAGCGGCCTCCTGCTTGAAGTTGAACTTCTGCTGGTCACCCATCGCCTCCACCAGCCCGCCCACCACCCAGAACACCCAACCCACATAATCCAACGCTCCCAACGGCGCATCGCTTGCAGAGGGCGAGTTGGCAAAGGTGACGGGCAGGCTCACGACCCACACCCACATCGCCTGAGTGCCACCCAAAGGGGGCATACGGGAGGTTCAGTGCCTGGCATGCGTGTTTCTGCAGCGAATGAGGACGGGACTGGGGAGGTCTGAGATGTAGTAATTAAGGGAAAAAGAACGGAATGGGGAATTAACGTGAAATGGAAATGCTGCGTGAACAGGGGCGAATGGTGACGCATGACATGGTTTTAGCTGACATATGATGATAATCGTGTGTTAGGTGGCAAAGATTGGCTGATGGGGAGGTGGGTAGGGAGGCTGTGAGGTCATATGTGGGCAGAAGGAAACATAGTTTACGGAATGAGGTGACGTAAATTATGGGAGTGCTGCGTGAAATAGAGAAGGAACGGGGGGGGGGTCTACTAGCCAGGCCAGGGAAGGCCACGATAGTCGCTGTCACAACATGAGTAAATAGCGCCATCTAACTGGGCTTTCAGAACAAATAGGGACTGGAAGAAGCAAATTTACGAGCAAGGTAGACTGGCGTAAGGTAAAGAAGCAAATTTACGTGAAAACAGAGACTGACGTAAATATTACGGGATGCTGCGATTGTCACCTGCTGTCGAGACCAGCCCTGGCCATGGTCGAGCAGGTGACGCATGTACGGCAGTCAGCCGTTACGCTAGGTGAGGGGGTGGTCAGTAGGCTTACCTGCAGGGTCCAGAAGACGGCGAGGCGCGCGAAGCTCTTACGGTGTGCGTCGAAGCGGCGGTCTTCGCCCCACCGTAAAATCCGGAAAAATAGAAAGCCGCTCAGGCGCAGCCCCCACGCGACCACTAGAGCACTCAGCACCCACTGCCGCGTGAAGAGCGTCCGGGGTGGGAGGAAAAGCGTGAGCAGCGCTAGAATCACAAAGTTTGTGCCGCCCGCTAGGTCCGTCACGGTGTCGAACTTACATGCGGCGGTTACGAGGAAGAAGAGCATCTGGTAGCCCACCGTAACCGCCGCGGTAACGCCCAAAAAGTAGGGGTCGCCCGCCGCCAGCGAGCCGCTGGCGTCCGCCATATCGGTGCACCTTGAGATGCCTGACAGATGTAAGGACGGCTTGAAGCGAGGTGCTGAGTTTACTGAGAGACGCCGCGAGGTCGACAAGCTTCCCAGCAGTGACGCTCTGCTGCGAGACTGAGCTGTGGTGACAAATAAGGCGGTTTGACAAATGTGGTCGGACCAGAAGCTCGATTACAAGAAGACCGAATTCAGGACATCAAAACATGTTTTCCTTACAAGAAAAAGCGGCGGAAACCACGGATAAAAAAGGGAATAAAGTATCTATATCTTATTTAAGGGGAGAAAACCCCACAGGCCCAAGCCCGACGAGGAACAGGGAGCCCAGCCACAGCACCGACACTGCCCTCCTGCTGTGCCGCCATGAAAGGACATCAAGTCATGCTGTGCACTCACACGAGAGCCGGGAACATGATCGATGATATCATATGAGTTTGAGGTTAGTTTTTCCTCCTGCATGCTTGCTTTGGCCTGTGGGTTTTTTTCCCGTCAATATTTCCCTTTTTTATTGATGGTTTCCTGTGCATTTTCTTGTACGGAACATTTGAACACTGCCAAAAAATTGTACCGATCTGTACGGGTAGCGGTACGTATGTTGTGATTATTTATGTATTAATCCTTATGTTGTAAAAATGTCGGAAACTATCATATAAATGCGAGAATTGGATGGTCCAGTACTTTGCTACACAGCCGCCGAGAGCTCGTACGGTGCCAATCACGCACAGTATTCTACGGTGCAAACACAGGGGCTGGCAATGTACTGTACGAATGATTGCCGCGCGCAGCAGCGTGATTGCTATCCTGCAGGCAGATGTGATCCGAGTAGTATTAACCAGGTTTAACCAAGGTTCAGGTTCGCCTCCGGTTTGCCCAGGTTTTTCAAAAAATCTGGTTTTCTGGCACATTTCAAGTGCCACACCGCTAGCTATTGTTGTGCACACTGAAAGTTTGCTACTTTGACCATACGCTGAACATTTTACAATACATATACGGACAATACACGCGCGCATACATCTAACAATTCGCGCACACCATGCCATTTTGACAAGCCACCCGCGGCATGTACCTTTTCAAGTGTTAAGAGCGAGGTGCGGGTGTATGATTTCCCTGTCACGTGCGACTTACACATTGTTTCTCACTGCAAACGAGTACATGACACGATGTACATCATTTATAAGCCGCACATAATATAATCGTTAGCAGGTGTCTTTCTCATATGTTGACTGATATGTGACCCACACATAGCCTCGAAAATGAAAAAGGCCTCCGCCGCCCCCGATGATTTGTCTGTACTCTTTGCCGTTGCTTCTCGGTAGCGCTACTTGGTCACCATGGCGGCGTCCCATCCACCCCAATGGAAAGTCTTACGGAAGATTATGAGGAAATCCGTGGCTTAGGCAATTCCTCAAGCTCGATGTTGTGTGACAATAGATCGGGCAAGCGAGAAGCAAAGTTGGTGGAGGACTTGGTAGAGTACGTAGACGCTTTCAACGACAACTCCGTCGATGCAGCGGAGTGCGAACCATGGAACATGTCATACGGGCCGAGTGAGTGGGAAAACAAGAAGACAACAAAGCTTGGCGGGGAAGTCAAGACACGAGTGAGGAGATGGCAATTCAATTTGACGAATTGAGCTCCCGATCTAAGTGGTGCTACTGACGCTACATTTTTATACAATTTGCTTATTTGCTCGCTTGCCCGTACTGGTCTCCTCACTCGATCTTGACCCGCGCGATGTTCCATAATCACCCCGACTATGTACGACTTGTGGCCATTTGTATATTTTTTCGTTTCTCTTTGCCTACCTTAACAAGAGACGCTCATCTTATCGATGTTGCTAGGCTATCAGGGAAGTCGGAAAGGTTGCAAACTTCCATGACCTTTCACACGGGAAGAAATTGGGGCTCATTCACATCGTATAAGTTATCCCGCTCAATTATTTTCGTAGTAATACCCACCCTTTTATTGCATTATATGCATCAACTAAACATCCGATGACATAGCGGCTATGTGATGATATTCGCAGGTTCTTGCCTTACCCTAAGGAATGCCCGAAGGATAAGAAGGGGGCTATAGCGATGATGCTCCCGCATATGGCACTCGAGCTACACGAGACAGCGTGCGTCCCGTATGGTTCGCCGGAGTATAGGTTGTCGGCGATTTTCTCGACCGCCACCGTAATGGCGGTTAAGAACGCCCCGTTGGTATACGCGGCGAACAACCAGCCTCTACCCTCGGAGGAGGCGTGGTCCTATGGTGGTCGGTGGGCGCTGCTTCCACCATACTCGGATTGGGAGGTAAGAGGTCCCCCCGTCCTATCACCCCGACAGTCATACAGACGCTAGGTCCTGGTGGGGCGTGATGCATCGTGCGGAGTATGTTGTCAACATGGTGCTGAATTGGTGCCTCGGTGCCTTTATCTAATAACAGTTCACAAAAGTGTTAGTTTATTCCATGCATGCATACGTAACACAATTGTTGAAAAACCTTGTGCGTCACGAGGAGATTAAGCGTTATTTCCGGAAGCCGATATGGAGGGCAGTTGCATATTGGATAGTTCCCGAGTTGCAGTTATTGCCAGAGCGCGCCGGCTACAAGCGAAAGCACCCTAAGCTGACTTACAGCAACAAAGGGCGGTGCCCTTAACCTTTAGAAAAAAAAAAGTTTTTGTTATTGTTTTTGTACAATGGTAACAACAACTGTAGCAAAAACATTTGTTATTCCTTTTTATTAATGTTGTTACTAAAGTTTTGGCAAACATAAGCTTTAGATAAGCATGTCGGTGCCCTTATCATAACATATAGAAAATATATTTGCTGTTGCTTGTGTTCTATGATTATTATTCATGTTTGTATAATGTTGTTTATTACATTTTTCGATATCAATACATCACACTTTTTATATGCTGTGATATATAGAGATTAGCCGCGCCTTGGATGTTGCTGCGGGCGATGAGCGAGCCCTTGCCCTTAGGCTAGGGGCAAGAGGCAATGCCTCTCATGAGGCTCCTCGCGAGGGGACCGGGCAGAATGTGGGTGCTACGTCGTTGGCTTGAGGGGCGCCATGGCGGGGGGGGTACGCAATGGATCCGCCGGTTGAGGATGCGGTCATCTTCTCCTGCGATTTCCAATGTGAGTTAAAGGCACATGATGGCATAGTGGTTAGGTCGGTGGGGTCACAACCCGCAGCGGAGGTACTAGCGGGCAGCGCGGGAAAGGAGCCAATGCATATAGACGGAGGCAAGTCATGTCTGGTGGGCGCAGCGCAGGTTGGGGCATATACCGTGCAACATATCCCCTTGGCAAATAATGGGGGATGCCAATTGGGGTGCGTGCATTATCAAGGGTACATGCGCAGCGGCCGAATAAGCCTCCCTCATTAGTGTCACCAAGGGCACTGCAATTGCAAGCTCTTGGGCGGGGAGCGGAGGTAGAACGTATTAGGCAGCACTTAAACGTTATAGGTAGGATCCCATTCGTGTCGCGCACAACAAGACTAAGCGATTAGTGGACTTGTCCAGTCGCGGCGCTAGATTGCTAAAATTGGTTTTAGATGACCTTGCCAAGTGAACATGTTATAGCGTCATTAGCAATATGTAGTAAATAAGAATCGATCATATACACTTCAGTATTTGAAAATGGGCCGCCGACGCATTCGGGGCATTGTGCATTTATATATATATATCGTGCATCGTCTCACTCCATGCTTGTAGATGACATGCATCATCAACATTCACATCACAAGCATCGCGCGATTTTGATGTGAGGGTAGAGGCACAATTCTAGGCGTGGCAAGCGCACATGCATAAAGTGTATAGATGTAACAGAAACAGATTGTAGATGGTAGTAAAATAAATATTTTGCTAATAAGTCGATGCTGATGTAATATTATAAAGGTATAACGCATTTCAATTTATAAATGGACCGCCGATATGCATATGGGACATTAAGCATTTATGTGCACGCATGCATCGTCTCCCTCCATGTTTGTGTAAATGCATCATCATTCTTTCTCCTAATATAGCAGTGCACGGTTTGATGTGAGGGCACATGCACGAAATTGGGCTTGGCAACGCACATACGGCACTTCTGGTTGTAGCAGGGACACAATTTTTTGCTTCTAAATTAAGGTGGAGTGTGTGATTTACAAAGTCGATAATGACACATTTTGAAGTAATTCGCGCTCAACATTTGCAGCAATACAATCGCCAAGCTATTATTCTCAAAGTTTGTCAAGGTAATGGACATAGCTGTCGTGCATCGCGAGGACCTTGTGTCATGTGTGGGTCTTCTCCGCATCACATGCTTTGCTGCGACCATCTCTTAGCTGACGGGGAGGCCTATAGTTATGAGGGTGTCCCTTCTGAGCAACTAGATTTTGATGGGTATGCACTTTGCACATGGCTTGTTTTGTCATATCCTAGCCATTTAGCTAAGTGCTAGTATCTGACATTATTTGTTTCCTCTAAATGGTACCTGTATCTTAGCGATATTCAGTGACTCTTTATTTGTCATCACGGCAGTACAACTGTATCGCCGTATTTTCCCTCGACAGTACAGAGTTACTAGCAGTATCTCTTCTAGATAGTTCTTTTCTAGATAGTTCTAAGAGCTTGTGTGATAAGGTTAGGTAGACGGTACAGGTAACCTGAGTTAACCTGTATCACTAGTAATAGTTTGGTTTAGTTAGCAGACAGCACAAGCTACAGGTTCTAAGGCTGTTTCTAGAACAACTGCGGTGTGGGTATTTAAGATAGGGACTTACTGGTAGAGGTGAGAGACCGGTACAGAATAGAATTACGCCACACCCAGACTGTAAGAAACCCTGTTCCTAAGACAATCTTATTAATTCTCTCTACGCTGTATAATTAGATCCAGAGATTAGGTTCTACTATTAGTCTAAGGTTGCCAACTTAGCCTAACCAAAGTAGCACCTCACACGTGGTTTCGGAGCCTCAGAACAGCTAGACGAGACGAAGATGTCTAACCGAGCAGGAGAGAGACTACCAGAGGAAGTTGATGGTCGACCAGAGGGGGCGCCTTCTGGGCCGACACCGCCGACGTCGACGGATGGTAGAAGACAGACAGTGCGAGAAGGATCGAGTCCCACGATGGAGCCTATGTCGGTACACGTCACCGAGATGCTTGAACGACTAAGTAACCGAGTTGACACTTTTTCGACTGAGCTATCTCAACTGCGTGACCACGTCGACAACGGTTTCAGACATTTTGAAGGACGAGTGAACAGAAGCCGAGAGACGGAGAATTTTCTTCGAGGAGAACAATTGAGATCGGAGAGGACGCGAGAGATGCCAAGCATGATGCCGAACGATGTCAAACCAGCCAAGATCAAGAGCATCGCTACGACTAACATCGACGAGCTGAGAAACTGGTTCCGACATGCGCGAGGGTATCTACGGTATCACAGCGTTAACCCTGAAGAGCAAAGAGGAGTGTACTGGGTATCTGGCTTTCTGGAAGGACCACTATCGAAGTGGTGGTACTCCCAAGTTGCGCAGACTGGAGATGAAGTCGGTGGAGGATTTTCCGGAGTTTCTGAGATGGAGAAATCCTTAATTCAGGAATTCTGCGGAAGAACACCGGCGGAACAAGCGAGATTGAATTTGGACAAAGCAAGACAGAAAACCACGGTCCTGAAGTACGCGAACTATTTTCGAGAACAATTATTGGAGCTTCCTCACCGTCACGAAGAAGATAACGTACATGATTTCCAGCGCGGTTTGAGACCCTCGATTCATAAGGAGGTTGCCCTGAAAAACCCTAAGACCCTACACGAGGCGATTCAAGCAGCTCTGCGAGCGGAGGCAGCGGAGACCAAGATTGAGACGACCCAACGCTCGACAGGCCGACTGAACGCCATCGAAGAAGACAGCGACTTTTCAGAGGCAGGGGAGGAGATCGACAGTGAGTCGGAGGAAGATTCGCATGGCGCGACCGAAGAAAAGCCGCGGGAGCTGTACGAGATTAGACGCCTCACTCAAGAGGAGGTCGACAGATTTAAGAAGGAGGGCAAGTGCTTCATTTGCCACAAGAAGGGACACATCGCTATCGACTGCCCAGACAGAAAGAACAAGAAGAATGACAGAACGAGGAAATCCCGGCCGGGAAAGTGAGACCTGAGTCGGCAGCTCGCGGCAAGCTGCAGGATGAGGTTTCGTCTCCTACAGCGACTCAGGAAGAGACCAGAACAGAAGAAGTACGAGACCCGTTACCTCAAACGACATTGAGGCCAGTCTTTAGGAGCAAGGACTTTAGCGACTGGATGATGAATAGGGAGTATTTCCTGAAGTACTCTCAGACCTACGGACCTTTCGACTTAGATGGAGCTAGCGATAATGACGGCCTTAATTCTCAAGTGGCGGAGGATTTTTGCTGTCCGGCGCGCCCATTTCAGGAGAGAGATTTACAGAAGTACCGGAGAATTTGGCTAAATGCGCCATTTAATGAATTAGAAGATTTTTTGGGCCATTATTTGCGGAGTAAACTGCTTCATCCCCATCTGAGAGCGGTTATAGTGGTTCCAAAATGGAGGGCAAAACCATGGTTCAAGCTGCTGCGAAATTTCCGACTTGTCGACGAGCTGGCGGCGAAAGAACATGTGTTTACCTGCCCCACGAACGATGAAATAGAAGGAAGAAGGCAAGATGTTGGACCGACAAGATGGACGACGCAAGTCTACGTCGACGACACCGATCGAGTTCGATTTCTGCCTCAGAACCTACAGAATCCCCCGAAGACCTACTGGACTCACTCGACGACTCTTGTTACCGATGGCCGACGAGTGTTACTAGCGAAAGAGGACACTGGCATGGTCTGGTTTCCTGGTGGCAAACAGGAGATTGAAGACGCGACCCCGGAATACACAGCAGTGCGAGCTCTTACGGAGACAACTGGATTAAAGGTGAGCGAAACAAATTTACGCCTTTTAGGGACGGAGTCTTCCGGACAGAATAAGCGCTACGTGTATATCGCTCGCGTTCGACCCGGATCGATACCGGACGCTACGTCAACTTCTCGGGCAGTATGGGCTACCTGGAAGGAATTAATTTCGGCACGGCGTACGGGTTATCTAGTCTGTGGAGAACAGCAGTTCCCTCTTCGTTACGAGACTTTTGGGAAACCGATCGACGGGTGGATGAACAAGAACGTCCGACTAGAAGACAGTGTTCCTGCGACGCTACATGTATCCACAACCCAGTCTGGAACAAGTCTGTTAGTGTTGGGAGGCACCTTACGCGGACATCGATGCCGTATTTTGGTTGACTCTGGCGCTTCGGAAAATTTCTGCAAGGCTGAGTGGGTACGGGAGCATCACATCCCGACAGTTACTGGAGAGAAATACCGGATAAAATTGGCAGATGGTAGTACAACTACGACTCGCCAGCGACTACGGAATGAAGTGCTCACAGTAGGGACCCTGGACATACGTCTGGACGCAATTACGACAGAACTGGACAAATTCGACATCATCCTCGGTCAACCTTGGTTACAAGCCGTCAACCCGGATATAGATTGGTCTACTAAAACGATTCGCGACCGTAAAACTGGCGAAGCTATGGTGTCTGGCGACGAGTACACCGTACCTGTGACAGTACATCACTTGGAGGCGGATGCGATGGCAAAGCTGCTTAGGCAACAACCAGCAGACCTCTTCGTGATTGGACTACGAGAAGTACAGGACGCGGTCGACGACATCAACACTGACCAACAACCTGAGTGGACGACTTCGTTACGAGAATCCCTGAATGAGTTTACGGACATTATCAAGGAGCCTGACGGTCTACCGCCAACTCGCGAGTGCGACTTTGAAATTAATTTGGAGTGCGATGAACCACCTAAGGAGCGAACGTACCGTATGTCACCAGCAGAACTCCGGGAGGTTCAAGTACAGTTGCAAGACTTACTCGCAAAAGGCTGGATTCGTCCGTCTAAATCTCCGTACGGTGCCCCGATTTTATTTGTACGCAAGAAGGATGGTACCATGCGTATGTGCGTAGACTACCGGAAACTCAACGACCTCACGAGGAAAGATCGAACACCGTTACCCCGGATTGATGAGTTACTCGACTCGCTATATGGGGCTCACTATTTCAGCACGCTGGACCTGTATAAAGGCTATCATCAAGTTCGAGTCAAGGAGCGCGACATACATAAGACAGCATTCCGAACTCATTACGGATTGTTCGAATACTGCGTTCTACCCTTTGGACTTTGTAATGCCCCAGCTGGATTCCAAGCGATGATGAATCGAGTTTTGGCCCCGTATCTTGGCAAGTTCTGCGTGGTATATCTGGACGACGTGTTAATCTACAGTAAGACGGCCGACGAACACCTCGAGCATATTCGACTCGTGTTACGAGAGCTGCAGCGACACCAGTTGCATATCAAACTCTCTAAGTGTTACTTCGGACGATCGAGCGTCAATTTTCTTGGGCATGTGGTGGAAGCTGGACAGATCCGAATGGACCCCGACAAGGTGGAGGCAGTACAGAATTGGCCCCGACCGAAATCAGTGACTGAAGTACGTGGATTTCTGGGACTTGCTGGATATTACCGGAGGTTCATCAACCAATTCGCAACCCTAGCAACCCCATTAACGGACCTGACCAAGAAGACACCGGAATTTCGCTGGACCTCTCAAGCCGAGTCAGCATTCGAGCAAATTAAAGACGCGATGGTACGTGCACCAGTACTGGTAATTCCTGACACTTCTCCTAATGCAAGGTACACACTGTACACAGATGCTTCTGGATTCGCAGTAGGAGCTGTGTTGTTACAAGACCAAGGTATTGGATTACAACCTGTTGCGTACCATGCTCGAAGGATGAACAAGCATGAGGTACACTATCCTGTCCACGAACAAGAGCTACTGGCAGTTCGCGACGCTCTACTGAAGTTCCGTTGCTACTTAGATGGCGCGGCGGGATTTACAGTAATTACGGACCACGACACGTTGCGACACTTCTTTCGACAGCGCGATTTGTCTACTCGACAGGTGCGATGGCTTCAAGTTCTAGCACCTTACCAGCGACAGATGGACATCGTATACAAGAAGGGAGCAGTCAACCAGGCAGACGCTCTGTCTCGCCGACCTGACCTGAAGAACTCATTACAGAAGCTGCAACTGTTACGCGATTGGACCAACGACGAAGCAGAATGCGAGTTACACGCGCAGATGTTTTCCCTGGAATCCCGGTTACATCCTGACTCTGGACTTCATGAGGAAATCAAAAGCGCTTATGATTCGGATAAATACCTGCTTACCCGGAAATCTCTGCCTACCTGGCTGGTACGTCAATCTAACGGACTCTTGTACGCCTACGGGACAAGACTGTATGTTCCGAACGTCTCTACATTACGATCAAGAGTACTGTACGAACTACACGACGCACCGACCGCGGGACACCCTGGTATTATTCGACTATTGGCAGCAGTAACCCGGACGTTTTGGTGGCCTAACATGAAGCGGACAGTACAACACTATGTACGCAGCTGTGTTACCTGTCAACGCAACAAGGCAGCGCGACACAAGCCTTATGGACTCCTTCAATCGCATGAGGTACCGACCAGACCCTTTGAGCATATATCGCTTGACCTGATTACGGACCTTCCTGAGTGCGATGGGTATGATGCTGTGGTGGTATTCGTCTGTATGCTTACGAAACGGACGATTGTCGAGCCAATTACGAAAACGATTACAGCGGAACAATTAGCAAAAGTTATGCACCGCGCTGTTTTTCGACATTTTGGCTTACCACGGAAATTAATATCCGATCGAGATCCCCGGTTTATGAGCGACTTCTGGCAAACCCTATTTAGGGCTGTTGGCACCAAGCTTAATATCTCTACGAGCTATCACCCCCAGACAGATGGCCAAACTGAACGAGTAAACCAGACATGGGAGCAAGTCATACGATGCTATGTGCACCCCTTGCACGACGACTGGGTTCAACACCTTACCAACGTGGAGTTCGCGATCAACGCAGCGGTTTCTACGTCAACGACTATGTCTCCATTTAAGGCGACGCTAGGATTTGAGCCGACATCTCCAACGACGGCTACATTTGAAGATAACGAGCCTAGCCGTACTTTACCGGAGCAAGTGAAGATTCTGGTCGAGATGCACAGATTTGCCCACGACTGCGTCAAAGCAGCCCAGGCACACATGCAAGACGCTGCAAATCGGCACCGGTTACCAGTACCTTTTACAGTTGGCGACAAGGTTAAGCTCAAGGCGACAAATCTACGGTTTGTACAACAGCCATGTTCTAAACTACGCGACCGCTACATTGGACCGTTTCTCATTACGGAGGAAGTTTCCCCGGTTGCATTTCGGCTTAAGCTACCCCCTGGAGTACGGATTCACGATGTTGTACACGCCAGTCTACTGGAAAAATGGAATGCAGAACCAGAACAGGCCAACAGTGCGCAGCCAATCCCGATTGTGCACGATGCGAAGCGATTTGAAGTCGACAAAATACTCGACGTGGCTTTTAACTCCAATGGCACGGGACTTTTATTTAAGGTCCGCTGGGCAGCACCGTTCAACGTACCTAGCGAGGACACTTGGGAACCCATGCGAGGAGTCAACCACTTAAACATCTTTTCCGAATTTCTTCGAACGGATGTTTATCGAGAATTTTCTGGCACCCCTGACTTTGTCAGATTTCGCAATCGCTGGCCTGCAAGAACCCCCAAGAAACCAAGACCCTGAGTACTGCACAGCGAGGACGCTGGTGCTTAAGGAGGGGAGAGTGTCATATCCTAGCCATTTAGCTAAGTGCTAGTATCTGACATTATTTGTTTCCTCTAAATGGTACCTGTATCTTAGCGATATTCAGTGACTCTTTATTTGTCATCACGGCAGTACAACTGTATCGCCGTATTTTCCCTCGACAGTACAGAGTTACTAGCAGTATCTCTTCTAGATAGTTCTTTTCTAGATAGTTCTAAGAGCTTGTGTGATAAGGTTAGGTAGACGGTACAGGTAACCTGAGTTAACCTGTATCACTAGTAATAGTTTGGTTTAGTTAGCAGACAGCACAAGCTACAGGTTCTAAGGCTGTTTCTAGAACAACTGCGGTGTGGGTATTTAAGATAGGGACTTACTGGTAGAGGTGAGAGACCGGTACAGAATAGAATTACGCCACACCCAGACTGTAAGAAACCCTGTTCCTAAGACAATCTTATTAATTCTCTCTACGCTGTATAATTAGATCCAGAGATTAGGTTCTACTATTAGTCTAAGGTTGCCATCTTAGCCTAACCAAAGTAGCACCTCACATGTTTTGTCAAGTTCGCCACATGTGCTTCGACCATTGGCACAACGCGTTGCCTTGGTCCTCGAGTACTTGGTTCATTAGCTCCTCGTGGAAGTTCATAAGCGTCGAGAAGATCTGCCATGGCCATGACTCCGTTGACAGAGACGATCCGCCGTAGGACCCTGCGCGCCGATGGCGAGGCTGAGTCCCAGCGTTGACTTTGATTTTCACCTGCTCCTCAACCCAAATCAATATATGTTCGAAGATGAATAATGTCATTAATAATACTACTTAGCATGATCGGAAGATACTCTCTTTATATATTGATACAAAAACATGAATAAAATGTAGTCAATTAACAACATGCCTAATTTGCTCCAATTGCTCAACATCAATGCTTTGACACACCGTCCACTTGAAAATCCGAGGAACGATGCGCAACTTGCAGTGCAAAATGTCGAACACATAGTGCAAGATCGGAAAGTCAAGCATGGGCCTTAACATGGTGCCGAAATGCTGTTGGTTGACCTTAGTCCGCGCCATGACGCCGCAATCGTCAAGCCGAGGTGTGGGCTTCCGTGGTAGGGGCAGCGTGTTGAGCTCGTTGTGGTCAAGTCCGATGTACTGGCTGCATCCGGGGCAAACGTAAGATGAACATCCCTCACCATCATAACATCCGAAGGCGCAAGAACTCTGCAAGTCGGTGCCCTAACTTGAGGGGTTGTGAGCAAGATGGATTTGCTATACGAACGTTCTTGGTTCCATGTTGTCCACGGTCTGGTAGCGCTTGGAAGATTTCAAATACTGAAGAGCTAACATTATATTTCATTAGGTGCATGGAAAGATACTAGAGCACCCATTAAGCGGTATGATATTGTTCAAGAACTTCAATTCGCATGTCGCGGATAAGCACAATATAATATTTGCCGCAACATGTTTCCTTAAGTCGTGTATAAGCGAGTTCGAGGCGACCCCCCCCCCCCCCCCGATCAACATCAGCTCAAAGAATTGTTCAATCTTGAGCTGAGGAGCCGTTGTGACAGCGACAACAATAGAACAACTAGCTTGCTTACCGTTTTGGTCTTCTGGTATTTGCATTTTCGCACCTAGGGCTGAGCGACCGTCGTTGCTACCGCTGCCATCCACCTTGAATAACGGCGGCGCAGGGCGAGCAAACCCCATGAAGACATATTGATAAAAATGTGCTAAACGTCAATTTGAATGTGCAAATTTGATACGAGCGTCCTTCATGACTCGCAAGTAAGGAGGATTTAAGGAAGAACTTCGGGATGGGGACTGCTTGTCGCGCAATCGATGAAGAGACGGGCGTTCGACATGCAGCACGCGAATTAAATGGCTGAAAATGTGCATTTGAAGGTCGGTAGCGCTGTCTATAAACTCAGCAGTTGAACCAATCGCGCGGGTCAAGACGCGCGACGACAACAGATGGCGAACCAACCACATGAGGACATATCGATGAAAATGTCTTAAGTATGAATTAGAATGTGCAAATATTGTCATAGCATCCGTAACGATTCGTAACTAAGCAGAATTATGGACTTCGGGATGGGGACTACATGCCGCGCGATCGATGAAGAGACATGCGTTCGACTTGTCGCACGCCCTTTCAATGACAATATGCGGACATCGAGGTCTCAAGCGATGTCTATAAATTCAAATTTTGACCGTTCGCGCTTGTCAAGACTCGCGGCGATAGCATATGGCGCCGCGCTAAGCAGTCATTCTACATCGTCATGCGTCTCTTCCTTATCTTGAATAATAAAAGGAATTCATGTATATTTGCTATATCTCTATGTTGTAGTTTCTGATTTTCATATATCTTGCATCACGGCGGGCTAAATCACTTTGTGTCCACCCGTTTTCTTTGTGTACATTCATACAATATCTTTATTGAGATGCCACGATGCATAGTAATGCGTGGGAAACATGGACGTCCTTGTCATGAAAAATAAATGGGGCCATATTTGAATTCTTTACAAATCTACGGATGAATATCTATTCAACTAATTTCTGAGATTGCATTGGACGGTCAACGCCAAATTCTTCTTCTATCGGTATGTATAGTACATTCGTACGCCAGGCAGCACTGGAGGGCACAAATCTCACACTTTTGAAGGCCGTGAAATTACAATAATCAATGAGCGTTGTGGGCATTAAAAGAAAATGGATTTGTGTTGTTGCGGAAATGTTGGCGCGCGGTTGGGCTCCGATGATAGGGAGCACAACCGACTGCGGAACTACTCACCAATCGGCTTGGTGACAAGTGCGTAGTAGGATGAAGACTCTTACCGATACTTTAGTTTTGAACCGAGCCGGGCTAAGCTTTTTAGGCCACGATTCGGTTGGGCCGGCGGGATTAGCAACGGTAGATTGGCGCATGATTGGGCGCGAACGCCAAGATGCCGGGACGGGCCGACAGCGCGGGCGCCAGTACCGAAGATAAACAGTACAAATAGCGTGTCAACATAATCCCGTGCGGAATAGGAGAAAAATGTGAATAGAACTTGGTTAATTGCGGGGGATTTCAGTTTTTTTTTTGTCGCTGCCCGAGTATGGTGCCACGTCACTAGGGACGTACCAAACACATAACCCGGAGCGCGGTCCACTAGTCAAATTCAGGTTCTTATCATGTTAAAACCAAGGTTGCGTTTAACTTCAGGTTAACCCATGTTGGTTTTTTTAACGGGTTTTCCGGATCTCTGCTTGTAGAAGGTTATTTTTTCTTTTTTGCGCCCATTGAGACGGGGAGGTAAACCCTCACCGGCACCCTCTGCGGGCGGCGTTTGGCAACCACAACTGAGAGTGTAAGTAAAGCTAAAAATGAGCCTTAAACTTGTCATATGTTATGCTCCCGGCTGGGCGACGCATATCATGTTGAAGTATGTCGCTAGTAGTGCCTCGGGGGTTTTGTTGGTTGAGTACCACATTAGTTGGATCAACCCAACAACTTTCACACGGTCATACGGGGTTATACAATTGTTTTTTGGAGAATTCCACCGTTATGAGGAGTGCTTGGCGTGGGGTGGTCCGGAGTGCACTATGGGCAAGTCTCAATATCTCCCATAGTACTTATCCCCTTTCCGGTGTGGAAAGCAACACACCACCGAAAACGCGACCACACCATGAAAGTCGAAAAATAATCATAGTAGCAATACAAAGTTAATTGTTGCCATCTTTGGGCGGGCCCGTAAAGCGATGGTTTGGGGTTTGCGCCGTGAACTGCATGTTCCAACCTCTCCATTTGCAACAACAACGCCGTCTAAGTTATTCTCGTAAACGTTTTGTTTTCTCTTCTAGACTTATTTTTCTGCCCACAAGTTTGAAATATAATTTGTCGCTAGTCTCCACGATGCGCGGCCTATTCTAGCCGATGCAAGGGCGCCGATCGGCCAAGCCAGTCGGTGCGTGCTGATCGAGTCGGACATGCCTTAACTCTACTCATGTGCGACTCTAGACGTGCCGGAGCTAGGGTGGAAAGGGAGGCGAATAGCCCCCTCGCTCAGGTCGTCGACGGTCCCGACTCGATCCACGCACACCCTCATCCGAGATAAACGTTGCCCCCCTCCACCCCCGACGCAACTAGCCACCTAGCCTAGGCTCCCTCCCCCCTTCGGTTGAGACGATGGAAAGGAAATTCATGTAAGTATGCGGTATCCGGCACTTATTTTCCAACACTTATCCGATCCGATGTATCCATATGCAACCTCATTCGGTGGTTTACGTTGCTAGTGGGCCGCATGCCCGAGCAAAATACCGTCGCGATAACCCTAGGCACATTCCTTGAGGCACTCTTGTGGACGGGTGGGTATTGACTAAAAGTAGAGTTGGTAAAAAACATGGATCGAGAACATGAGGCCGTCCACAAATGATTATGGGTACGGACATGTTCAACCGAAGACCCTCCGTGCCCGGTTTTGTTGGAGGCTGTCGATCGAGAGGACCATCGCCGCAAGTCCGTGTCGCTCCTCCGGCTGCGACCCTCCTCCGGCTTGCATGACGTCTTGCCTCGCCCCTAGAGGAGGCTCGAGTCCAAAGGGTTGGTCGGCAGCTAGCGAGCGCCTTGTCATGGCGCTGCTTGCCAGTTGTCCGCCACCATCAAAGTTTAGTCCGTTCCCTCTTCGCCCCCAACAAAAGTCGTGCGATAAATGTCCCGTCCATGGACATGAGACTATTAGAGAAATAATTAGCCTCGAAAAGTGATATCTAATTAGCCAAGCGGGAGATCTTGATTGGTGCTAATGTACATATATCATTTTCAATAGCCCTCCGTACATGGGCTTCCCGACAGTTGCGGATCGCATTGCCGGAACCTCTCTCAGCCCCATACCGTACCAAGCATGGCTGGGGTACGGGATATTACCAGCGCCTACCGCGTGGAGGTGGAAGTGTGTGCTGACGGGTTTGCGAGCGCACCCACCTCCGAGACCGCCGCCGGCGCTCGCCGCCCGCCGCTATGTGGACGATTGTCACCGTTGGCGGCGCGTCCCGGCGCGCCGAGGCCCCTTTCTTCCCCTCGCAAGCGGAAACGTCACCAACAACGTGCTCGCAACTACGGGAACGTTATCCAGTCCGTCGGTGAGGGCTATTGGTTGGTGACGTGGGACGGTGACACGACACCCACCAATGCTATCCGTTGCGAGCAGCCACACGCAAGCCGCTAGCTCCCCTCCCCTACCAATGCCCCTCAACGGCAAGCGTGCAATCATTCCTAGCCCCCTCAGCTTGTGGCGATAGGTGGGGTATTCAGATGTTTATAGCCGGCGGCTTAGTAGGGGCAGTTTGCATGTCGAGAGCTGACCATTGAAACAAACATGTTTTGCTCTTGCTTGCTATTATTACTGCATGTGGAAATGCATATGGAGAGATGGAAGATACCTTATTGTTTAGCGTTTAATAATACAATGTAAATTAAGAAAGGGATTAGTTAAAAGACTTTGTCACCTCCCTCCATTGCACTAGGCTTCAATAGCTGCTCTAGCTTAGTCTTTCTCTCGTCTAGTCCTCGTGCCATGTGTTAAGGCTCTCGAAACGGTCTGAACGGACTAGCGACGCGGCTTGCCTGTCTCGGGGAAATAGACCATCGTGTCGTGTTGCTAGTCAGTCTAACTGTGTGCAATTGTACGTACCGGCATTATTCGTAATACAATACAAAACAATGGCTCGAGCTAAATTGCAGTGGTGACGTAACCTTGCAGTACGTCCTTCCATGCAAAAAACACGAATCAATTAGCGGAGAGTACTTGTAAGAATCTTGAAATGTAATATCTCTCCCTCTTGACATATGAATGAGGTTGGATGAGAGGCCAGCATCCACGGTGATTTTGGCTCTTAAGTGAAGCATTTACTGGGACTCAAGAATGCGCCTTGGGTGAGCGTGCATGCCGACATTGTACGCGTGAGTCTGGCAAATGTGTGCCATTAGGGCGTCTCCAAAACATCTCGTAACGCCGTTGTACGGTGCACATCGCTCAACCGGTGCTATACAAGTGGAATGTCGTCATCGTTGAAGTGCGTCATGAAGCGCAAATGTTTCCCTCGTCGTCCAAGTAACAACGTGGTGCAAACAACGGAGATGTGTGAGACTTCGAATTCGTCATCATCACCTTTGGGGGTAGTCACAGGGACAACTTGTCGAAGACAAGTTGTACAACATGGTCGAAGCTTGTTAATGTGAAGCGATAGGTGCAAGCGAAATGTCGTTGGCAGCTTAAATATGTAATTGCGTTTCCCAATATGTTGCTAGACTGTATAAGGTCCAAATTTTCGATCACGCTGCTTCCGATTAGGCTGTCCTTGCAGGAAAAGTTTCTTGGTAACGACAATCACGTTGTCTCATGGAACGAAGTGTGCGGCTGTCGACGGGTCTAAACGAGCTTGCATCTCATCTTTATGGAGCTGTAACACCGAGTATACCAAGCCTGGGATTCTTGTAACAATTTCAGCCACTCTCGCGCGTCTTGCGAAACTGGGATTGAAGGTCGCATGCATGAGCAACATGTGAGGTGGCTCCTCGGGTGAAAAACGAGGTCATGATTTTCCAAAACCCTCCGTTCATGGCTTCTTGACAACAGTTGATAAATAGCGGATTGCTAGGATGACAAATAGCTACCTTGTACATAAGCACTAGGCAACGGGATGCTATTGCTAACACTCCCTTATCCTTCATGCTCCTAGGGGCTAAGTCAATATAACCGTACATGCGAGTGTAATCAACTTCTGGCATAGCCATTGGTTGATAGAAAATATACTTTGCGCCATCTAAGACATGCCGAGTATGCATCGGAGGTAGGGCGACTTCATCCGCCATATATCACCGGAAATGAACCAACTACAGGATAACGCTATGAATATTACCGGGTGCATCGAAAAACCTTATTCTAATCCAAAATGAGTGGCGTTACCGAGGTGCGGCTTTACCGCAGTACTATCAACACGTACGGATCCAACGTCACCGCCGCCGTGCATTAATCGTCGACAAATTAAGGTCATGCAACCGGCATCAAATGGTACTTGGATGGTGTCGCCACGGTGGACGGGCTGGATCCCAATAGTCCAATAACTCCTACTACTTTTGGATGGAGCTCGTCGACGCCCGTGGCAACACGGCGGGGCCACAAAAGATCGGGAGCCACTATACCGACCCGACGCCACCACCGAGCGTATAAAAAAAATTGTCTCAATGGTGAGCTCCCCTTGGGAGCTCCATGTGCGTATTCGCGATAGAGAGCTCGTCTGGGATGACACCCGAGAATATAGTGGTGGCTCCCGACCAGGAGCAGTAATTTCAAGAAAGAAGGAATTAAAAGCCCGGGGCGACCCTCACCAACGGGGTCCAATTGATATATTGGCTGGCCTTTGTTACTGCAAGAGATAGAGGTGGCATTACAAACCGGGAAAGTACTAGCAAAGTACAGTTTTTCCGCTCGAAAGTAGCTTTCCCGCGACATAAGCGAGGCGAGGCGAGGCGACACTTTTCTGCACATACAAGCCCTATGCGAGCTGTCACCGCCACCCCCACGGGGGCGACGACACTCCCCACCATCACGCACTCACGCCCCACCACGGACGTCGACGACCCCTACTCCGGCTCCATCGAGGCTCCAAACGCTTCTTCACCTCCTCGTCTCGTTGGCAGAGCTTTCGCGGCCCTCGCTTGCCCAGTGTCGCCTTGTTCCGACGAAATATTGCAACTCCCCGGAAATCTCCCGGTGCAGGTCGCCCCTCCAAGACACAATCACACAAACACACAAAACTACCAGCTTTTTGCTCCGACAGCCCTCTACTTTCGCCTACAGGTGCTTAACTTAAATAGGCACTACTTGCACGACTTACAGCCCTAACGAAGCACGTGCTAAACAGCGCGCGCTCCCCCAGTCGAATTTACGTCCTAACCTACACCCGATCGCGCCTACCCTCAACATGGATCCCACCGCCGCGACCGAATAACACCCCACCGAGATGGATTGCACCGACGAGACCCCACAAGATATCAACGACACCCAACCATTAGACGAAGCCCCGGAGCAGCTCCAAGCCAACCAACCCCCAGCGACAACAGATACCCAGCCCGCGACCCAACCCCCCGCTACCTGGGCCTCGAAAACACGAATCCCGATCCTCACTCTACCAACTCACCCGTATCTCATCGCATAAGCTGACTTCCCCAACAGGGCGCGCCATCTTAACAGCCCGGTCGTCCCCCGGGCCCTCGCCTATCCATCACGCATCGTTGTCACCGGCGAAGTCTCTCGGTAACCAACGTCCGACCCGGTTGTCCTCAAACTCGACAAGCTAACCCGGCCCATGATCGCGCTCACCAAGGTGGTCGCCACCACCACTACCATCAAAATCATAGAGGAGGCTAATAAACGCTGAGGAGTCAAGCTACTACCAAGAAACGTCCGAATCTGCTCCAGACGCGACGCGACCCTCTCGCTCCCACGACCCCCGACGGACGTCGAAACTCCCCCCCCCCCCCCCAGACTACTGGCACGGTGCTCATCCGCCTAAGCCGCCGACAGTTAGCTAAAGAACTTCTCCACCGCCAAACCCACTTCCAGGACCACAACAAGGTCCCAAACGATCACGAAGGCAGTCCGTATGAAACCTCCATTCAGGAGCCCCCCTCACATGAACGAAGCCCAAACATGGAGCCACCACATCTGGATATCGAGCCATGAACTTCAAGGCCTCAACAACTACCACACCAAGGATCTCCTCCTCTGCGCTTTGGCCCACATCTGAGAGGACAACCAAGCCCAACTACCCGACGTCGAGGAAACCCTCTACGCCGCGACAAACGAGGCACGGAAGAAGTACGAGGCCGCAAACATCCCCCATTTCCCCATCTTAGTGATATACCCTACCCTCAGAACTATCCTATATGCCTGATATGCGCGACAACGTCTACAAACCTCACCGACCTAGCCCGGTCGCCCGACTCGAACTCGTTTCAGCGCAATACGCCCTATGCCTTATTCAAGCCCTATAAGACACTCTTCTAGCGTTCCCCTTGGGGGACAATGTTGCCCACTTCACTGTGAGCGGCAAGGGCCCCCTACGTACTACGATGCCCAACTACACCCCCACGGTCGATCGGGCAGCTCTATAGATGGGGGCTCGATTGCCGTATGTTCGAGCTCTCCAACTTAACTGCCTTTATCCTACCCACAGCCAATCACATGGTCACCGCGGTCACCGACTCGCTCAACTACCACATCAACACAACAAAAGGCCAGTCCGGTCTACATGGTTTACACTCCACCTTTGCAACTGCCTTTTTTTTTTTTAACCCTAAACCCATGTGATGGGGGGGTAGTGGGTTGGGGGGGTGGAGGGTGTTAAGAAGTTGGGAGCGCCCGATAGGGAGAGGGGTGGAACGGAATGTGTGGTGCAAGAGAAGGGAATGTAGGGAGTAGACTGTGGTTCGGGGGTCGAAGGAAGGGGGGTTGTATGCATGGTCGGGGGGTGATGTGAAGATAAAGTACGTGTGGAGGAGGACGTGGGTGCCGCACGACCACGCGTGGGTCGTATCGTTTTGGCGTGTGGGGTTGAGGATGCGAAGGGTTCCGGTTGGTGGCAAAGGTGGCGTTATAGGAGACGAGGAGGGAGAGGGAACGAGCGAGGAGAGTGGGGAGGGGTGAGGGTGGTGGAGGGAGTCAATCCATGTAGCCGAGGTGTTAGATAGATGGAGGAGACCGAAGTGGGAGTGTTGCCATGTGAGGACGAGCAGAGAGTGAGGGGGTGTGCTAGGGTGAGGGGGTGAGCCTCTATTAGAGAGGTTAGTCCACTGGCTAGGGTAAATAAGATGGTTATGGAAGTTATCGACTTCGTCATTGGTGATTATTGTATATGAGTCAGAGGTGGAGGAGTGCAGTTTAGCGAGGGATGTGGCAATGGAGTAGAGGTTGGTAAGTTCTTGGTAACGTTCCCAATGGAAGGAGAGGACTGCGGACGGGTCGAGATGGCCGATGGGGGTGGGGAGGCCGTATTCAAGTTTTAAGTCAAACAAGTCATTTTGTAGTGATAGTGAGGAGGGGGGTGTGGCGTGTGGTGGTGGGCCGGGGTTTGGGGAGGGGGGCGGAGGGGGAGTTGGTCGGGTCGTCGGTGGGTGGTGTGGGGGAGGTGGGGCGGCGTTTTCCCGAGTGGTGGGTGGTGCGGAGGGGGATATGGTGGGGTGTGAGGAGAAGGAGGACAGTTGAATGTTTGGTAGAGAATCTAGGTCGAAGGGGGTGTCATCGTCGGCGTCCATCATCGAGGAGTCGGAGGACTCGAGTTGCTACTTGGTATAGGTGTCGACATCCAGGATGTGGCGGGTCCAAAGGAGGAGCATGGCAAGGGGGTGGCGGTAGAGGGTTTTGTGCTTTGAGATACTGAGTGGTTGGGGTGATGGGGCGGTGGTGTAGATAGGGTCCGAGAGTCGGGCCCTACCGAAGGTGGAGTAGTGGTGGGGGTTGATGTTAAGTATGCAAGAGACGTGGGTGTGTGAGCCTTTCTAAACGAATGCGTGTTTGAGGGGGATGGTGGCAGTGCCGTTGGTGGAGATGAGGATGCAGTTGTACATTTCGGTGGTGAGGGATATTTGGAGGCTTGTGGCGATGATGGGAGAGAGAGAGGGGTGTGAGCGGTAGTACGAGCCGTCCGGGAATTTCTGTAGGGAGGTGTGGCGAGTGAGGTCGAAGGTGGAGTAGGGTTGGGGGTGTGAGGGGTGTGAAAGAGTGTGTATTCACGTGCGGTTTGGAGAAGGAGAGGGGAGAGCCAGTGTGTGGGTGGTATGGCGTCGTCAACGTCGATGCATGGAAGGGAGAGGGTTTGTTGAGATTGGATGAGAATTGTGGTGAGGCAGGTGGCCGCCCAAGAGGTGCATGGGACGTGACCAATGATAGGGGGAAGTGTAGTGGTGATTGTGTGAAGTTGGGAGGCAGGGGGTACTTGGGTGTGAAGTGAGTTGTGGGAAGTGTGAAGGGATGCAAGGCTTGATTGTGAATGAATGGGGTTATTGGGAAGGTAGAGGATATTTACCCAGAAGGAGGAGGGCTCGTCCGTGATCGGGAATGGGTCGTCAATTGGTTGGAGGGCGTCCGCGAACGGGAGGAGGAAATGTGCCGATTCCGGGAGGTCTTCGACTTGGAAGGTCATGGGCGGCGGGTGGGCGGTCCAGGCAGAGGCGAGCTCGGTCGCGAGGCGGTCCGTAAGAATATCATGCATAAGGGCGACAGTTTCTGGGCTAGAGAGACGTATGAAGAGGGGGGAGCTGATTTTTACGCGGCGACCTGAGAGTTAGGGGACCGTTACCGCTCTGTGGAACTGGATTTTTTGTTGAGTCAGAGTGGTCATGAGGTGGGGGATGGCTGCAGCGCGGGGTGGCGCCGGACCGGCCGATCGGAGTTCACGCTGATGTGAAGTGAGTTGGTATAACAGACCCGCCGCCGTACATGAGGTGGGAATGTCCAAACGAACTTCATGGAAGCCCGATGCGAGTTCGAGGGAGAGGGGGGTGTGGTCGAAGTGTGGGGGCATGGTCGGGTGTTAGCACTAGCGTCCCGTTGCCTAGTACTTATGTACAAGGGAGCTATTTGTCATCCTAGTACTTTGTGTTATGCTATTAGCGGTACTCTATTCCCTATTAGTGGCGGTCGGCCGGCCTTGCCGGTGCCTTCGCCGGCCGCCATCTCTCTCCTCTCACTCCTCTAGTCACCACAGCCGGCCCCCCTCTGGGGCCGGCACGACCTCCATATAACTATCGGTTCCCAACTCTAACAAGTTATGGGCCCTCCACCAAGTTATACTAGAGAAGAGCGTGTGTAAAGCGCTCGGCGCCACGCTATTCCTACCTACTTCCACGTAAAAAAGAGTAGAGCGTGTGTAAAGCGCTCGGCGCCACGCTAGTAATTCATCGCCCAACCGACACCACGCTTCGCCTTCGAGCAGGTTGTCCGCAACTGTCCTACCATCTCCCACGTAAAAAGGAGAAGAGCGTGTGTAAAGCGCCCGGCGCCACGCTCGCCCCACCCAGCTTCCCGTCTTACCTAGCCTTCAGCCTACCGATGCTCTCGACCGAATCTGGTCTTTTCAGACCGACCCGCGAAAATTCGGCCCGTGCGTACTTTAATTTGTACTGTTATTGTTTTTTCCCGAGGCAACGCCGCAACGCTCACCTAATTTAGCGAGGAGCTTAACTTTCCCACGGCGAAAGGGGCAGTCAACACGAGCGCCCGTCTATGCTTTTGCGTGCCTACACGCTCCTAACGGCCTTGCTGGCTTTGCTTCTTACTCGCCGGTCGCTCTCATGCGTCGGCTAGTTCACCCGGGGACAGTTTTTCCCGCTACATGTCAGAATAAAAATAACGCAGTACATTTGGAATCGCTTCATATCGGTAACTCGCCGGTAGCGGCACGTTCCTGTGAGCACATGTCGATACACCTACCCGGCTTGCGACACACGCTACAAGCACTGCACCTTCGACCAAGATGGCACCTTCCTCGACGCAAGCTAGGACGACGTCAAGACCTCGGCTACCTTGAGGGGGGGGGGGGGTGTTAGCACTAGCATCCCGTTGCCTAGTACTTATGTACAAGGTAGCTATTTGTCATCCTAGTACTTTGTGCTATGCTATTAGCGGTACTATATTCCCTATTAGTGGCGGTCGGCCGGCCTTGCCGGTGCCTTCGCCGGCCGCCATTTCTCTCCTCTCACTCCTCTAGTCACCACAGCCGCCCCCCCCCGGTGGGGCCAGCACCACCTCCATGTAACTATCGGTTCCCAACTCTAACAGGTCGTTCGAGCGGTGTTCGCTTTCCATCGCGTGTGGTGGGCGAGTTCCCGGCCGATTATATTTCTAACCCGAGCGGGGAGGTTATCGATCCGGTTGAGGCTTTCGAGGAGCCCGCGGCGGGCAACCGAGCAGGCATAGAGCATCGAGTCCGACGACTCGGTCGATTCGGGAAGGAAAACGCCGTGTAACCAAAAAGTTGGCAAGGCAAAGGGGGGGGTGGAGTACTGGCATGTGAGTAGGTACAAGTCGACTAGGAGGGCCGAGAGGTTAGCGGCCCGTACCATGTCAGTGGTTGACCTGGGGGTGGACCAAGGGCGTCTGTAGTCCTCGGCCTTGTAAGGGTTCCAACGCAGTGCCGAAATCTTGGGCGATTGGGGGTGGTTGGGGCGGAGTGAGGAATGGAGCGAGCGGATGGCCTAATAGACGGTTCCAAGGGTTGTAGTGGTCCGCGGTGTGCGCATGCGCAGGTCGGTCCCGCAGTAGCGCCTCTCAGTATGTGGAAGGGAGGCTAGAGTTCGAGGACATGGTGATCAATATATGATTGCAGTAGGATGTGGGGAAATGCGGGTTTGTCGTGAGGTTGAGAGGTAGTCTCGTTTGTGGGTTGCGCGTATTGGCGGCACACTACCATGTCTCATGGGACCTGGGTTTGCCGGATGTTGGCGGCGGACGTGAACGTCCGGACGCTCGGTGGGGTGCGATGTGGTGCGCCGGTCCCGTGGGGGGGGGGGGGGGGGGGTTTGTAAGCGATGGCGGAATGTGTAGGTCCGCAGTACTGAGGTGGGTACGCATTTTGATTTTGAAGTGGGTGGCGCGGGCGCTGTCGGGGGGGACATGATTCGAACTTTGGAAAGCTGCGCCTTGATGTGTGTACCGTATGGTGCCTCTACGGATCCATTGACGTGGGTGAGATGGGCTCGGTTGGGAAGACGTGGACGGTGCTTGTTGTTCAGCGGGCCCTGCGTCCACCAGTCTTTCGCTCATCGGGAGGCTAGGCCATGGGCGAAGACGGTCGGCGTTGCTCATTCGAGCTACCGACCCATCCATGTTTTGCGGTTCAGTAGTACTTTAGTATTACTAATTTGGAACTTATTAATGTCTTTAGTGACGGTAGGATACGTGTTTCCGATAGCGGTACATGTTGTAAATCATTTTTTTCTTTTCATTTTTATTTATAGGAGATGGCTCTAAGCTATGGACCATCACGGACGAAACTCGGAGCGAGTCGCCGGTGTTTACGGTAACGTGACGACAGTCACCTCACATGCCCGGCGTGGAGATTCGTAAGAACGGCAAGATGGTCTTTTTAGAAACGAAAAACGGGGGAGATTATAATGAACGGGAGGAATTCGTAATAAAATATCGACTACAATGTAGTACCGGCGTCTGGTGGCTTGCGAGTGTCGCGGCACGGGGATTATTTGGGTTACATTCACAAGGTTTCGGGTAAGCTAGAAAGCAAGCTCAAATTGGAAATATTGTCGTTTGATTACTGCATGATCTCCACTGACCACCTTCGAAATGTCCCTATATTCATGGTCATATTGATATTACACAGGTTTATAATACACTAGGGGCGAGAATAGTCTAGCGTAGCCACGACATTACAATTCTAACCACAAGATTACGCAAGTCACAATGTTAAAACACATGCATGGGTTGCTCTTATATGACGCGCCGACACACAGAGGTCGTCCACCTTATGCCATGGCGACGATTCGTTCGACTACCGCTACCGCAGCGGAAAGAGCGCACGTCTAGGATGTGCACGTCGCGTCCGTTCGGACACACAAGGCTGTCACGCAGGCCGTTGAGTCGCGACTCACTTACGTTCGATGCTTCCATGGCAAGAATGCACTCCCTTAACATAAGCGAGTCGCCAAGCGCTTCGTATACTCACGCTTTTTCAACACGCAAGCAGTCGAGCGAAGCACCAACCGCGTCGATGGACTCCTCGCATCCATGGAGTAGGACGAACTCATCGAAGTTAGTCTCCACGCGGACGCAAAAGCTCAAGCCGCTCATCTTTAAGCAACCGGCGACCAACATGTGAACATAGGCGACGGAGGCAATCCCGACGGACTCAACCCGCGGCTGGACAAGAGTCTCAAGGACAAAAAGCAAAAAGACAAAGACAAGCACGAGAAACGAAAGAAGCTCAAGGGACGTCTAAACAAGAACCCCGAGCCCGAGGCAAAGGGCTGATGGTGTGCACCGCCGCGTGGATTCATGCAACCCAGCCTCCGACTACATGCGACATCGCGTGCGACGGAGCTAGCGCGAGTGGGAGAAAGTCGTCGCGAGCATGGAAACCCTACAATGGGTCAAGGAGGGGCTATACCCTTCAAAAACAACCGTCCACCCCCACAACCAATGAGTATCGTTACTAGACGCCAACCATGTCCAACTAGAATTAGTAGGCCGATAACTACTAGAGCGCTTCGTCCAAGCTGTGGCTTGGGAGCCCTCTGCATGCAACGACTACGTTTCCCGACTCTTCCAAGTGCCTAAGCCGGGCAACAACCAATGGAGGCTCATATGCGACCATATAAAACCACTAAACAAGTAATGCGTTTGGAAGCGACTCAAGATGGAAACGCTACTAGGGGTCAAGCGCCTAACACGACATGGAGACTACATGTTCAACTTCGACTTGTAGGACGGCTTCTCCGCGTTGGGCATCAACCTAGCGGACCACGACTACTTCACAGTGAACGTGCGAGGACAACTCTACCGACTCGCGGGGCTACCGATGGGGTGGTCCCTACCCCCCTTCGACTTCTGCAAGATGACACTAACCTTCGTGAATTTCCTACGAGCACTTGGCCATGAACTGCCATGCCCGGCACAATGGCAGTGCACGAAGACCAACCTCCGAAGAATGCGATGGCGCGGCGCGAGGATTCTAACGTATGTTGCCGACTTCCTATTATTCGCGGCTATGGAGGAGGAAGCGCTCTCCTTGGGCCAACGTCTCGCCATCCTCTTGGACCGTCTCGGCATACTTCGCCACCCAACCAAGGGCTTCAAGGCATCCGCACTAGATGGTCACCATTTGGGAATCGACATCGACATAGTGTCATGCTACTTCTACGCTATGGAGTCGAAATTCGCCAAGATCGCGAGACAAGCAAGACATCTAATCGGACGCGCTATACGGAACGCACGCTGACTACCCGTCAAGGACCTTCAATCACTAGCGGGACAAGCACAATGCCTTTTCTTAGCTATTCGTGCTGCCCGATTTTCCCTCCGAGAGCTGCATTCCGTCGTCGGTGAAAAGTAGGGAGGCCTAGTCCGGCTAACACCCCAATCGCGTCGCGATATGTAGCGGTGGACACATGTACCCAGCCAGTCCAACGGGAGACCCATGCACAAGCCAATCGAGACCGCGTACCTACACATGCGCATCTCGGGCTGTGGATGGGGAGGTGCCCTCAACGAACGCCTCGAGGCACGAGGATTATGGAGCGCCGAGGACGAACAACAACACATTACGCAGAAGGAGTTGAAGGATGCCCGTCACGCCTTCGAAAGCTTCCTTCATACCGCAGCTTTCCGGCCGCATGGTCCTAATGCACGAAGACAACCACGCAGTCTGTCACATTCTGATAGGCCTAACCTCACGGTCTCATGTGATGATGGAAGAATTAAGGTGCCTCTAGTGTCTGCTCGACACAAATATCATTAACCTACGACCGCGCTGCATCCGATCAACAACCAAGATATGGGCCGACAAGCTCAGCTCACACTGCGGCAACGACGAGTGGAAGGTAGACCCGGTGTCATTTGCGGAACTTGATGTGAGGTTTGGAACACAATCTATCGATCGCTTCGCTTCTGCGCTCAACACATTGCTACCGCGGTACAATAATGGATGGAGAGACCCGACATGCGAAGCCGTGGATTCGTTGTACCTATCGGGTTCAAATTAGCGAAAGGAAAACAATTGGTGGAACCCCCCGTGGTCCCTACCACCCAACCACGTCCATAAACTACGGTAGGGCGGCGCATTATCTACTGTAGTCGCCCCTAGATGGACAAACAAGGTTTTGGCACCATGCGCTTACCGAGACGGCCTCTGATGAATAAATCGTCGCGCCCCATCCAAACTTATTCCAACCCGGGCGTCGGGCGCTACGCGGGATAAGAGACAGTCCTCATCGGGCCGTCAATGTATTCCGAGTTCCCTCCCGGCTTGGCTCCACTTAAGACGAGGAGCTGTGAACGCTACGCTCGCTCTTTTTACGGGACTGCACCGCGAGCCTAGAATCCCCGACCATTAGTCAAGACGACCTTCAAGGCCTAAGTACATAGTAACCGTCACTGCTAACGCCGACCCGTGGATCGAGACGATGAAATTGTACATGACCAAGATTCTCGGCTCTAACGTACTCGGCGCGAAGACTCTAGCCCTACTATTCGTAGCATGGGTACTAATCACAACAATTACGTACGGTAGTACAATGCGCCGGTACTTCGACTTCTGCGATGAGCATAGACTCGAGGCACTGGCATCTAGGCCGGCACACATGGCTAGGTACGTCGCGTGGCTAGGTCAACTCGGGAACATCAAGGCATTAAGTCTACAACCATACATGTCGCCGAGGGCAACTTCTTCAAGGACCACGTCCTCGAAGTAGTTGCCCTCGGCGACCTCGTCGCTAAGGCAAGAAAAGCACTTGCCGCGTCGCAGGTAGCGAATGACGACACCGCGGTACGCGTGCACCTGCCATCATCCATCGTCGTCCATGGCCTACGCATGAAGCAAGCCCTACGACTCTATGCCGCGGAGTCAACGACGCGTGCGAAAGTGAACACCAACCAAGCACGCGATCAAGTACGACTTTTACGGACATGCACGATAGTAGTAATATTGCACGTGTTCTTCCGCAAAGGGGGATCATGCATCGACTGCCTAAGCGAAGACCTCGTCGCTTGCAAGGACGATGGGATGCGCCTATACCATCATACGAGGAAGGGATAACGCGGAGTGTTAGCACAACGTGAACTACTATGTCTTCCACCATGTAATGTAAACACATAGGTAATTCAAGCGTTACCGTTTTTCGATTCACTTCGGTGCGTATTCTCTAGAGTCAATCTAGGAGGAGCGCGCTGGGCAATCTACGTGTCAGAGAAAAGCACGGCATATGAACAACTGGCACCCTTACATGATGTTGGCTACGTGAGGTCATGACAACGCTACATGAGCACTCCCATCATGATTCAAATGGACTTCGTACTCCTTACGAAAAGGAGCCGCGACAACCGCATGCAACGTCACAGTGACGCTATAGAAGTTTAAATACTTCGGCGGCTTGTCAACCGAGTCAAGCGTAGTACTTAACTATACCGACCCTATTGTTCTTGCATGACGATCATAGTGGTTCTTCTTCGGCATGTGGACACCTTGGGGTGGCTAGCCTACAATCAACCCGCTAAATGGCGACAACAAACCCTAAAACCCAACGGAGCCCCCGTGCTTTGTGAATGATCGTATTGACATTATAGAGATTAAAATTACACATGGGTCGAGAATAGTCGGGCGTTGCCACGACATTACAAATTCTGACCGTTGGATTACGCTAGTCACAATGGTAAAACACGGACACGCGTTACCCGTATATATAACGCGCCGACACACAAATGTCGTCCACCTTCTGCCTTTACGCGAGCACAGCTCACGCAACCCACCCTCAATTAGCGTAAGTAATGGGCCCTAGGACCCTTGCGAGCAAAAATGCAAGAGATAAACACTTTTGGCAAACGGAGCCTCTCCCATTGATTTGCAAGTCAGGATAATTACTTACAGGTGCCTGTACTGAATAGAATCTACTTGGGAAATCTACATAACGAGGATGGGAAACCAGCTCAAATTTAAAATGTCCCCGTACCGCCCTTTCCTTCCACACACGCTAGTTGTAAGCAGACACTCTGCAGCAGGACAACTAGACTTTGAACGGACGACGGCCGGAGACACATCCGGCGTATCCCTCCCAGCGCCACCTCTCGTGCTAACAGGTGCGACACTCAGCCACCGTGAATATTTCCTTTCGCAACTACCGCGGACAGCGATATTGCGGCACGTATAACGGAGCGCGGCTTGAACACCGTATATATACGCCCATCTACTACATCTGGCGCAGCGCCGGCAGGCCCAGCTGGCACTGCCTCCCTCATTAACATACAAACGCTCACATATCTCAATACCGCTATTTTATGTGCTGAACCCACCACATCTCCGGCTTCGCCCTCTGTTCTGGTACAGCGCACCCTGCCGCGCCATATGCCATTGAACCCTCACAGAGGTTGCTAAAGGATCGCGGAGGCGTCGTGTGCATGTCCGTGTGGTGTTACTCGTTGTTACGTTTGGTCTGACTTTGGGAAGCACAGTGTCGAGCTGAGCTCACCGCCGCCGGCTGCAGGTGAGGAAGGAGACGGAAAGCGCGGCAAAGCGGAGCGTACCCGTACTCGAGTAGCACCGAGGAGACACCCTCGCTGCATAGCACTTGTCCTATCATTAGTTTGATTTCCAGGCGCCTCGGTTTCGCAATGATGGAGGACGACGAGGAGGAGACTTGCCCGCTGTGCATGGAGCCGATGGACGTGACGGACCAGTCGGCGAGTCTCTGCGACTGCGGCTATTCCATGTGCCTCTGGTGCTGGCACCAGATCATGGAGAACGCGGCGAAAGACAGCCTCCCCGCGCGCTGTCCCAACTGCCGCTCCGAGTACGATAAGGAGCGGATCACGAACGCCACGGTGGACCCCGAAAAGTGCGTCTTCCTCTCCCGATCTGACGCTTACCTAGCTGCACCACATATTCAACTTTTTTACTAGACACACTGACCCTTATCTTTAACCTTCCCACGTATCCCGCTGTAGCACTGCTCCTCCTTTGACATCCAGAACCTTGCTCTTCCGCTTTATCACTGACCTCCCTACATTTGTTACCCTCCCCAACAATAATGTGTGCTTCTCTGCTTCATCTCATTTGTGCCAACCTTTCAGACTCACTGCACATGTACCATTCATCACATACACTATACCTTTAAGCCTTTTCTGCTATTGCACCGTGCAAGGCGTATGAACGCTGTTCATGCCCTATGGTCAGCATTATATTGCATTTCTTATTCAAGCATCATTGAGTGCATGCCCACCTTGACCGTCTCCCGTCTCTGTCGTCATGTCTCTCCCTCTCTCTCATCCACTTCTTTGTGGTGCAGAGTGGCGCAGGCGATGCAAAAGAAGCGGGAGGAAAAGAAGAAGAGCAAAGTGCTGACTGATCGAAAGGCGCTGGCCAATGTGCGCGTAATCCAGCGGAACCTCGTGTATGTGGTCGGCCTCTCAATGCACATCTGTCGAGAGGAGGTGAGTTGCGCCACTCTGTTAGCTGCCCACATTTCACTTGGAGCATAGTTCACCGCCTGAGAGTCAGCAAGATACGTGTTGATTATGTATGCACAGCATCCCTCCCCCTAAATTGCCTCCAAACAATTAGGGCAATAGGTAATAACTAAGTTACCTCCGATGTGTGTTACCTCCGATTTGTGGCGCCCAGGCGCTCCGTAAGCAGGACTATTTTGGACAGTTTGGGCGAATTGTGAAGATATCTGTTAATAGGGCGGGGCCATACAGCAGCGCATCCACAGCCAAGTCTAGTCCCACAGGCAGCGCGTATATCACTTTTGTGCGCAATGCGGATGCCCTGCGCTGCATCGAGGCAATCGATGGATGCACTTGGGACGGTGCGGGAGCAGCCATCCCTCCATTGCATGTGTCTATATGGCCACCTCATGAGTTTATCATTCTCCAGTGTTTCTGTAAATCAGCCATCGTGGCTATTCTCACGCTCTTTACTGCTGTGCGATACAGGAAACTCGGTCGGTGCCTGCTTTGGCACGACTAAATACTGCAATTCTTTTCTCAAGGGGATTACGTGCACGAATCCAGATTGCCTTTATCTTCATGACATAGGTAAACCCACAAATGCGTGCTGCACAGTAAGTGTCAATACTAAGCTGGCACCCCTCTATCTTTTGCCCCAACCCAACTGACTAGGCTGTATCACGTCGCGATGCAGCCCCGGAGGATAATGAAAGCTTTACAAAGGAACAGATGCTCGCGCGGTACGGGAACCAAAAGAGCTCGAACTTTTTCGAGCTCACGCACCCGTTGGCGTCGCAGCAGCAGCAGCAGGAGCACGCGTCAATGGCGGAAATGCGGGAGATGGAGATGCGCGAGTCGGACAACATGCGGTCACAGCCTCAGAACATTCCGCAGGGCACGGTGCGTTTCCCATCAACTTCCTTCCCCGTCCCTAGTCAGGGCAAGTACATGTCAGCTGCATCCTCTTCCTTATCCCCTCGCCATCCTCATTCGTACTCTGTGTGTGTGTGTGTGTTTGTGTGTGTGTGTGTGTGTGTGTGTACTTGTGTGTGTGTGTGTGTGTGTACTTGTGTGTTGCGTATTGTTTTCGTAATTTGTAGAGTTCGGTTATGCAGGGGCAGTACGGAAGCCGGAACGATTCTTGGAGTGGACAGGGCGGGGCATGGGGCTCCCCGCCGCCGCCTCCGCCCCCGCGTGGCATGGGCCCGCCTCCAGGAATGCATCCGGGGATGAGTATGCCTCCAGGGATGCAGGCAGGCATGGGCCTTCCCGGCGGCCTGGGGCACCGTCGTCAGTCCTCTGGCGGAGGTGGCATGGTATCTGCCAACAGTGGGAGCTTTGACGGCCCCTCCTGGGGACAGGTGGCCGCGGCAGGGAACCGGGGGACGCCCCCGCCACCCCCGCCCAGCCAACCAGCCGCGCAGGAGGAGTGGCCTGAGCTGGGGGCCGGGCCCAAGCTAGGGGACACGGCGATGGCAAAGGCTGCCTCTGGGTCGGGAAAGATTCCGGTGTATAAGGCACTGCCTGCCTCTGGGCTTGCGCCCGGTGCGAAGTTGAAGGGGGAACTGAGCAACATGATGAATGGGCGCAGCGAGTCGATGGAGACGTTGGGCGGGGTGATGGTGGCGAAACCGCCCGCGGGTCGGTCCAAGGCGCCCGGCCCTCCCGGTGGCTCTGCCCCAGGCGGTAACCTCTCCTCCCCCTTCCTCACCGCTGCCGGTCCCCAGTCGGCCCCCATGGCCAAGCAGAACAGCGGTATGCTCACAATGACGCTGCCGTCGAATCGCACCGACAGCGCTAGCGTCGCGACCGCCCGCAACGGGTCAGGGAAGGTGGTGAAAGGACCTCCGCCCGGTTTTGCTCCCCCCCTCACCTCCTCGGCCTCCACTTCGGCAGCTGCCGCCTCTTCTGGAGTTCGAGGACCCCCGCCTGGCTTTGCTGGGCCTTCGTCGTCTACCGCTGCCGCAGCCCCTCAGCGCTCGGGCTCCAACGACAATGATGTGCTCAAGTATGTCTACCAACTCGTCCTATTTTCTCATCCTCTTCCTCCTTCCCCCCGAATCTTCCCGCTCTCGTCCCCTTGTACAAACGAAAATAACTGAGAATGAACCAGAAAACATGTGACAACTTTGCAAAGGAGAATTTGCTGTATAGTTTTCGTTGGGCGTCCTAATTAGGATGTCGGTGTCTAGCTTTCCTTATGGATTGAGTCCAAATCACCTCCCTCTATCATTTCTCTCCCCCTTTCGAAAATGAAGAATAGGCACTAAGTCAGTGATTACTTTTTGCGTTTGGCTGAAAGGCTCCTCATGACAACCCCATCGTACGTCAAGCTGAATCCAAACTGCCTCTCCCTTTTTTGTCTTTCGGTTTGCAGCAGCCTTGTGGCGAGCCTAAAGGGAGAGCTGGTGGCGCCCCAACAGAAATCAGAGCCGCCTCCCCCTCCCGTTTCTGTCGCGGCACCCGCCCCCACACCCACCCCCGCCCCTCCGCCGACATCTGCACCCACTGGCGGAGAGCCTCTTGCTCAGGCGCTGCAGGGGTTGGAGCTGCTGGGGGCGGGGGCCAACGGGTCGCAGCATGGCGGGCGGCAGGGCGGCATGCCCTCTCTGCCACCGGGCTTTGACGTCTGGTCTGCGGACGTGCCGCCCGCGTATGCTGGCCTTGCCACCGCGGCGTACAACCCGATGGGTCTTTCTTCCCAGGGAGACCCCTCTGCTCGCTACCTGCTGCGTAACCCACCCGCCAACGCTCCCGGCCCCTCTGGCACCACCATTGGCCCTCCTGGCAGCGCGCGCGGTGCCGGCGCAGGCACGGGCTCCGCCGCTGCCGACATCAACGACTCGCTGGGCAGCTCAGGCCAGTCGCGCTCTCGGTCCCGCTTCCAGTTCGCCCAGGAGGACAGCAAGGAGGGAGTCTCTGACCCGTTGTGGTGAAAACCCCAGCCATTGCTGTATCGTATAGTTCTTTGTGTCATTTGGTCCACAGGCTGTGATTCCTGTGGTCTGTGCGCATGCCAAGTGTGTGTGTGTGTGTGTGTGTGTGTGTGTATGTGTGTGTTTGTGTGTGTGTGTGTGTGTGTGTGTGTGTGTGTGTGTGTTTTGGAGGGTACATCATTCGTTTTTTCTGCATTTGGAATTGTTAGTGGTAAGGGATAAAGGGAGTGGAAGAAAGCTTGAGCCATTTCAGTGATATTTGGTGTGACAAGTAGCGGCGAGTGTTACGTTCTCTAATGGGTTCTATTGCTGTACCCCTCTCTTGGTTAAGAATCCCTTTCGCACGATATGTGCTTTTATTAATCATTTGGCCCTCATGCGATGCGTTTGTAATGTATTCGACAGTCGATTGTGGTTTGACCGCTCAACGATCTGCTTTATCCTCTTTCTACCCCACAGGCAAGGTGCCTCCGGGGACGGCATTCCCGCTGCGGTGGACATCTTCAAGCTCCTGCGGCAGGGCAACTCCACAGGGGCGGCGGGCATGAAGCCGCCGCCTGGCTTTGGCGGGGTAGGCATGGGCGAGGGCGGCGGTGGTGGGATGGGCGTTCCACCCGGCATGGCGCTTCTGCAGCAGCTACAGCTGGGAAGAGGCGGTCAGACCGGTGCGAAACCCATCCTCTCACCCACCACGCTCGAACCACACACACGCACGCACATTCACACACATACACACACAAACAAACACACATGTACGGACGCACACACACACACACACACACCAGCACGCACCCCCCCTCCCCGCACACACACACACCTTTCCGTCCTCTGTTCAAAATTTTCAAAGATGGAGAGCCTATGCAATAAATCCTTCTTGCATTCAACATGAAAGCTAAGAACCACTGAAAGAACGCTGTGAACTGGTCAAGCGAGATGGGCTGTCCCTAAGAGTCTGTCGACATCTCGTTCCTTGCGTGGCTGCTGTCTTCAGGTGCAGCCGCTCCTGGATTCATGGACCCAGCTATCATCACCTCCCGAGCAGGGATGGTTTCCGGGCCACCGCAGCAGAGCCTCCGTCCCAGCGGCGGAAGCGGTGTGGTGCGTCCTCCGCCTGGCTTTGGGGGCGGGCAGCAGCAGCAGCCGATGTACGCGGGACGGGGCATAGACACGGTAGCGGCAGATAGTAGCACACAACATTGGGACAGCAGGTGATGGTATTTGGGTACTGTATGGTGGGGGGGGTGGGAGGGGCTGTTGACGGTGATCCGCGTTTGAGCCCGGCTGAAATGCAGCATGGGCTCTCGATGTCGTCGTCATCACCGCTGGCTGGCCGATGAGGGACTGGACGGGCTTGCTAAGGCAAGTTCTCCTATCCTAGCTCCCACTGTCCGGAATAAAGAAACACCCCCTGGACCCCACCCACCAGTGCACACCCGCAGTACCAACCCAGGAGCGTAGGCCGGTAGTCGGCTGTTTTGACTTGCGGAGGGGGAAGGCGGTGCGTCTTCCCCCTGTCCGAAGTGTGGTAATGTGAAAAGCAAAACAGACTATTGACGGCGGTGGAAGGCTCTCCACTGCGGCGCTTCATCAGCCCCCGACAGAAACAAGCCTGAAAGTTCGACACAACTACTGATGTAATGGTGTTTTTTTATCACCCCAGCCGTCTCTCCTGGCACACATCCTGACTGCACCTGTCTCGCACCACATATGGGTGGCATCCATCAGCGAGCGGCTGTGCTGGTTCCCTCTTGTCTGGCTGTTATTTTGTGTTGGCTGTCATGCGGAGACTTCATTTATGGGATTATTTTAAAGGAGACATCGACTATGATCTACAAACCTATAATGTGTGGAGTGGTATGACTTTCGGTCGATTGCCTACTTGTCTTAATTTGGACTCGCCGTGTGGTACATGTTAAGAACTGGAGTGCCTGTAAAATAGGTTGAGGGCAATGCTCATTCAGACTTGCTCAGTTTTGGAATGGGCTCAGTGCGGAAAAAACTTTTAATTTATAAATAAAACGTTTGGAGCATGATTTTGGGTCTGCTGCTGAGGCACGCTCTCTCTTCAGCTCATGTGACGCGGGGAGGGGGTTGGGCTATACGGCCCGGGATGCTACGGCAGGGCTGCGCTACGACGGTGGCGCGGCTTTGGTGCTGAGCAGTAGTGGGAGTGGTGTGCGAGAGGAGGGGCAGCCGTGGTCGAGTGCCCACTGCAGCAGCGCGGCGTGCTTGTGCTTGGCTGCCTGCTCCACCACTCGCTTATCCCAGGGGCAGCCCTCCGAGCGCGCCCACTGTAAAACCTCTAGATGACCCCCGCGCGCTGCCTCCCGGCACGTCCACTCCCCCCACGGACACCCCTTCCCTCGCGCCCAGCGCAACAGATCCAAATGTCCCCCGACCGCCGCGTGCTCGCAAACCCGACTGTCCCACCGGCACCCTTGCGCGACCGCCCACTGCAGTACCGTCAGGTGCCCTCCCGTCGCGGCCTCCGCGGGTGTGCTTCCGTCCCAGGGGCACCCACACCGTCGAGCGAGCTGAAGTATCGACAGGTGGCCTCCGCGGGCGGCGGCGGCGCAAGTTTTTTCGTCCCACGGACACTTACAGGATCGAGCCCAGGCGAGCGCGTCCAAGTGACCCCCGCCGGCCGCTTTTTCACACGTTCGAGCATCCCAGGGGCAGCCTAGCGTTACGGACCACTGCAAAACGTCGAGGTGGCCGGCGCCGGCGGCAGCCGCGGGGGTGTTCTCGTCCCAAGGGCAGCGCGCGTTGCGCGCCCACTGCAGTGTCTCGAGGTGACCTCCGCCTGCGGCTGCCGCGCTCGTCCTCTCGTCCCAGGAGCAGCCGTGCAACTTCGCCCATTTCAACGTCGACAGGTGACCTCCACCGGCGGCCAGCGAGCAGGTTCGAGTGTCCATACGTGCCCCTGACGCGCTCGCCCACTGCAGCATCTCGAGGTGGCCGCCGCGCGCAGCGTAAGCGCAAACGTTAGCATCCCACGGGCAGCGCGAGCCGCGAGCCCACTGCAGCGTTGAGAGGTGACCGCCAGCTGCGGCTTTGGCGCACGTGCGGGCATCCCAGGGGCACCCAGCAGCTCGAGCCCACTGTAACACCTCCAGATGACCCTCCCCAGCGGCACGAGCGCAGGTTCGTTTGTCCCAAGGGCAGCCCGCCTCACGCGCCCACTGTAGCACCGCCAGTTGGCCGCCCTCGGCGATCCGCGAAGCGGTGCCAACTTCCCAAGGGCACCCCGCGTCTCGAGCCCACGCCATCAGCTCCACCCTCCCCACGTACGCGGCTACCCTCGCCTTTCGCCCGATCACTCCCACCTCCGCGTCCACCGCCGCCCGCAGAGCCTTATTGACGTGCCTTAGCACCGCTCGCCAGTCGTCGCCGACCAGACGTACCACAGCCGCTAGCGCGTCTTCGGGCAGCGAAAGCAATGGAAAGGCATCGCTACGCGGCCCTTGTCTCTCGGTAGGTTGCATAACTGCTGACTTGAGCTCCGCGACAACGCAGTTACGAATTCTGCTTCTTGGTGACGGATTCTTTGCTGTCGTCTCATCAATCGGAGGAGAAAGTCACGCAGTAGGGCGGCGCCGGACGGACCCTCGGCGCTTCCTCTGAGTTGTGTCCACTGCCGCTGCGACCATGTGACGAAGGTCGTCCGTAACGCGTCACTTGTCCGCTTGCCCGTCGTCATGGTCTCGCGTATCGTCCATCGTCAACTCTCCTGTACAAGTACGACATGTACCCCTTTTCTGGGAAAGTAATTTCTTGGACCTTGCATACCAACCATTTAGAATATCTTTACCCATAATCCTTACAATCCTTTTGCTTCTTGCCATCTCTCGGTTCAAGCTATGCGGGGTGCGTTCGCGTCGGCGGGTGTTGACATGTCGGATGATGCATGTGCCGGTGCATTTGGCTCGATGCGGCGGAGATGCTTCGGTCCACACCGCTCTCTCTTGGTTGGTAGTGACGGCCCTTGCGGAAATCATCTCCGAGGTTCGCGTGGCGCACTCGAGGTTGGCGTCGAGGTTCTCACAGATCCCACGTCCCACGATGTTAGTTCAACTCCCCAACGGCAACGACGGCCTCCCCGCGGATGTGGGTGTCTTACACTATCACGGCATCCGAGGCTCAAAACTTGCTCTCGATGCCGTTGTTTCCGGTTTGTTCGGCGTTTCTGCCCCCCGTCTCCCGAAGTCTCTCTACGCCGTGCGGAGAAGACTAAGTTCGCGAAGTACTCGGAGGGGGTGAGGAGTCGCCCCGACGTCCGCTTCATTCCCTTTGTATTCATGGAATTTGGTACTCAACGGCCACGCCACGGCTTTCTTGACGGAGCTAGCCAAGGAGGCCGCCGCCTCTAAAGGGATGCATGTGGGCAAGTTGTTGGCCTCCTGCCCTCGTGGCGCCGAAAGGTCTCTCTCGCCGTCCATGCTGCTCACGCGACACCTCGACACGTCTCGCATCCTTACACAGCTCCACACGCATCAAATCCCGCACGAACTCTCGCCGCGCCTCCACACACTGCACCTTCACACGCCCCTGAATGCACGCCGCCATCGCCCCGCATTGCACACTCCCCGGGGGGGAGTAAAACCCCCGAACATCCATGGAGAGGTTGGATTTAAGTGGTTAACGGTCTAGCCCTGACTTGTAAGTTCCCTGTATGGCATAGTTGGGAGGGCCCAGAGACAGCAGCCGGCGCATACGGTTTTTGGTGTAAAACCGGCGCATACGGTACATGTTGTGAACAATTTCCATTTCAATTTCAATTTCAATGCTCACGCGGACAACATCTTGCGCGGTTTGTCCGCCGCCGCATACAGTGTGGAGGGTTGGAGGCCGCTTCTTCCTCGGTTGGGATGCCTTCTCCTGCCACGGCGCTCTTCACGCGCGCCATTGGCCGCAAGCGTCCCCGTGCTTCCTCGAGCGGCGCGTGAGGCGCCGCTTGCTGTCGCCTCCACGTGTTGCATCCTCGGCGTTGCCTAAGACTTCCCTTAGTTTATTAATCCGCGAGGTTTGTGAACAATGCAGTGCTTCCTTTTGCCGTGCTTTGGATATTTCCGTGTCCTCTGGTCACTCTTGTCATTTTGTTTCCCCTCCCTTTTTCCCTGTCCGTGCCGATGTTGCTCGTCTTGCAAAAAATTTGTTTACTAGTCCTTACTACAATGGGGCAGTCTCAGAATTTCATTCCCGTAGTGTCGATTTCATTAATCGATAAATTGTAAATCGTTAAATTGCATCGTTAATCTAGTATTACTTACCAAATAACCAATTAAAAACCTACAGAGCAGACAGCAAGGCAAGGCGGGGATACGAATCACAATCACGTATACATTGTCGCATAATAACATGAAAGCGACACAACAATGCAAAACACCATTACTACGTCCATAATAATATATAGCACTAGTCAAGAAGGCCAAGCCGCTCGACACATTCATCATGGCCATCTAAAACGCGCGCGGTCAACACGTATATACGCCCGGTCATAACTCAAGACAAATTGCCCACCTTGTTCGACAGCTCGTAGTCTTACTATTGGGTGGATTTGTCAACGGTCGTTTAAAAGGGCGAGTCGGAAGCATGAATTACTTTAAGCTGTGGAAATTGCACGTATGGACACACGCCTCTCAAGTTGCGCCGGTAAGAATGTTTTACATTTATCACGAGGTAGAATTGTTTGTTCCGAAAGGGCGACCACCGCTTATTAGCCACTCGTTGCACCGTTGCACATCACAAGGGGCCAACCTAGCGGCATGCGTCATGCCATAACACCAGAGGGGCGGGACAAGATAGCAACTTCGACGCTAGAGTCCGGAGAGGCGCGGCCCAATCCAATCGCCGGCGACTTGATGCTAGTGTGTTCTAGAAAATATAACCACTTATCTAAAACACATCCGATTTTTTCCACAGCCGAACTCGGACCAATAAACCGCCCACTCCGCGGGGGCGGACAGGTACCAACATTGCTCGGAATTAACTATTGAAAATAAAATAATGAAAAATGTACAATCAAAAGAATCGAAATAATGCCAAATGACATGTTATGATCAAAGCGAATCATCATTTTTCGGCCCGAGGTTTACATATCGACGGCTCAAAGAATGTTTTTCCCAATAAAGACGCCCGGCGGCGGTGGCTCGCGGCGGTTGCGTCAATGTCCAGTCGCAATTTTGATACGCTACTACGATAATCCTATGTGATACTTCTCCTCTCGAGCAGCTTCCCCCCTCTATCAACATTTCTAATAATCTAATTCAGATATATATTTGCCAATTTAGGAAAGCTAAGGCTAGGGGTCAAGTGAATTTTGTCGATGTCGATGTTTCGTGTGTAAAGCGCTTGGCGCCACGCTAGTAACTCATCGTCCAACCGACACCACGCTTCACCTTCGAGCTGATTGTCCGCGACTGTCCTACCATCTCCCACGCAAAAAGGAGAAGAGCGTGTGTAAAGCGCCCGGCGCCACGCTCGCCCTACCCAGATTTCAGTCTTACCTAGCCTTCAGCCTACCGATGCTCTCGACCGGATCTGGGCTTTTAAGACCGACCCGCGAAAATTCGGCCCGTGCGTACTTTAATTAAAACTGTTATTGTTTTTTCCCGAGGCAACGCCGCAACGCTCACCTAATTTAGCGAGGAGCTTAACTTTCCCACGGCGAAAGGGGGGAGTCGACACGAGCGCCCGTCTCTGTTTTTGCGTGCCTACGCGCTCCTAACGGCCTTGCTGGCTTTGCTTCTTCCTCGCCGGTCGCTCTCATGCGTCGGCTAATTCGCCCGGGGACAGTTTTTCCCGCTACATGTCAGAATAGTACATTACGCATTACATTTGGAACCCCTTTTTATCGGTAACTCGCCGGTAGCGGCACGTTCTTGTGAGCGCATGTCGCTACACCTACCCGGCTTGAGACACACGCTACAAGCACTACACCTTCGACCAAGATGGCACCTTCCTCGACGCAAGCTAGGACGACGTCAAGACCTCGGCTACCTTGAGGGGGGGGTGTTAGCACTAGCATCCCGTTGCTTAGTATTTATGTACAAGGTAGCTATTTGTCATCCTAGTACTTAGTGCTATGCTACTAGCGGTACTATATTCCCTATTAGTGGCGGTCGGCCGACCCTGCCGGTGCCTTCGCCGGCCGCCATCTCTCTCCTCTCACTTTTCTGGTCACCACAGCCGCCCCCCCCCCCGTGGGGCCGGCACGACCTCCATGTAACTATCCGTTCCCAACTCTCACACCCCCCTCTTCCACAACTCGCCAGGGACACTCTACTCGAAAAAAACAGTTGAGGCAGTCGAAGACGTCTCACGGCAAATTTTTTCATTTAGCTGAGGTTGAGGAGTGGGAAGGTAACTTGAGGCGACCCCCTGCGGAGTGGGTCGTTGTCGGGGGTTTAAGGACGGCTTGATTTGTCGGGGGGTTTATATCAATTTCGGCGACGGGTCGGAGGGGAATCGGATGGGTGCAATGTGTGTTTCCGTCATCATCGAGAGTGGGGGTAGAGGCCGAAGCATCTTGCCGATAGCATAACGGGGAAAAACGCGCTCAACAATATGGAGGTCGGAGTGCTCATGTTAGAGGGGTTAGCGGGATTCCGGGGACGCAGATCGAATAGCGGTACGGAGAGAAAGGAGCTTGGCGTCGGCTACAAAACTGGCATGTAGGGTTACCGAGGTAGAGGTTGATGTCGGCGTTTATGGGTGATGAGCTATTATTCTTGTGATGGAGGGGAAATGTCTCTGTATCCTCACTCGTCATTTCCTAATTATGCTTCAATAGAAGAAAATCCGCTACATATGCATTGTCGATTGTCTAATTTCCGAGCCGCAAAATGCTACATTTCATGGTAAGTATGCCTTATGTCATGTGCCATTATTGGTGGTGACAATGCGTAGTACTACAATGCGTAGTCCGCCGCATGGCGAATTGCACATGGCGGGCAGGTCCCCCTCTATGTTCGGTCTCATGCATGACATGCACAGAAGCTTCCTGCAACTATCACTAACTCAATTCGAACACGTCAATGGCGGGAGACGGGACACTGTCACTACCGACCACAACAACAAACCCATTAAATCCTTCCTAGACGATCATCGCACACTAACCTCCAACAAACCTAATCTACCTATGAATGCCAAACCCGCATGCCGGCTAAACTTGCTTATGTTGACGGAGGCCTTCCCACCATCTCCTTTACATGACAATTTTGATTTACAAGAATATCGATTACACGGGCTATGTCTCTAGGCGTACCCAGTACTACCATATGGGTCATAGGAGTAAAGTTTTACCCATGGGTCTCCTTGTCCATCCTCTCCGTTGACAATAACAACATGATAGCAATCATACAAGGAAATAATTTATCGCAGCTACAGGGATCAAATATTGAAAAAATCTATCGCTAATCTCCACGACGCGCGGCATGTTGTTCCCGCCGCTGAAGGGCGGTGATCAATGATCAACCACGGGGGCCATCATGTTGTAGTCGAGTCGGGAATATCTGGCCTCTACTCATGTGCGACTCCGGTCGTGTCAAAAAGGGGGGAAAGGCATGCGAAAAACCCCTCACTAGGGTCGTCGACGGTCCCGACTTGATTCGCACACATCCTCGTCGGAGGTAAGTGTTGCCCCTCCCGTTACAAGTATCCTCATAGCATAGGCTTCCTTTCCCCTTAGGGACATGGAGAGGAAACCATGCTTGTAGATAGCACACTTATGTCGCCCCTCTCAACGCGTTGATAATGACCCGGTTGGCCGCTGGTTGTTTCTAGCACCGGCTTAACCGCAATTACCGCCCGTATCTCCCCTTCTAGTTTACGCTTCTATGATGTGCGATGTATTGTCGCGAATACCCTCGGCACATCGCATGAGGCACTCCTATCGATGGTGGTTACCGACAAGTAAGGGAAGTGGTTGGGGGGGAAGTGGGTTCATGACTCAAACCGCGAAAGCAATTCCAACCGTGCGTAGCCCTCTTACCACTCTTCCCCTTTTTTGTTTCATTCTTTTCTTTGCACGCGTATCTAGTTTTGCTTGAGATTCCACTATAAACAGAGATGACTTAATAATCTTTCATCAATAAATAATTTACAATGTTCTTATGCTATAATATATAGTACTTACCAATATAGTTGCTCACTTCTTTGTTTCATGAGCAATTATGGTCAAATTGATTTGAATCTAGAGGTTTGCATATCCAATTCCATGTGCACGGGACAATAACTCTTGCGGTTACTGTTACCGTTAATATCGGCGCGTCTCACCTGCAGGACAACCACCTTGCCCGAGCAGTTAGGCGCAACCAACGACCAACGACTTCCCCAACGGTCAAATGAAATGAAATGATTTTTTTTACAACAATACCAGTAAGAACCGGCTGCTGTCTCTGGCCCCCCCCTTTTGCTATGCCATACATGACTTAGAAGCGTGAGGTAGACCGTTAACCACCGATCCCAACCTCTCCAATGGCAGTAACATCTAATAATTTTGTAATCAAGAAAAACAGATCGAAAAATAAATCCACTTGTCGAGAAATGCAAAACTAAACTGCTGCTCGACCTTCACGATGCACGGCCCGCTCCCGCCGAACCGGGGTGTCGACCGGCCTAGGCCGGTCGGCGTTCGGGAGGGACGACGGGCCAGCCTAATCTAGCTCCCGCGTGACTTCGGTCTTGCCGAAGGTAGGAGGGGAAAGGCTGGCAAAAACCCCTCCTCGCGCGGTCGCTCGTCGATCCCGCCGCTCCATCCCGTAAGCCCCGCCCCAAGGTCTTGCCGCGTCCACCGACGCGGCGGTCCTCCGTGTCGAGGTCCCCCATCACCTCGAGGACAGGTGGGGGGGGACCGAGACACACAGACATAGAAAAAAAAACTAGCGCTCCTGCCTCCGCGCCTGAATTTTCCCCGCTCATTTCCCCGGTTTTTCTCTGTCTGGTACCCGGGTACCTGTCGGTTTTCCGGCCTGTGGCCGTACCCTCCCCCCTCTGATCGCGCGTCCACCGAGCAGCCTTTTCTTGAGCGGGGGCCTCCGCGCTCACCCGGGCCCACGCTCAAGGACCCCTAGGAGTATGAAGGTCTGTCGGGGTAGTGGGTGTCGAAGAGGGGGGGGGGCAGGTCACCGTAGCCGGATCCGGCGGGTCGCGGGCGCCCGGAATTAAACAAAACCCTCCGTGCCGGGTTTTCCGGCGGCGCCGACCCAAAGGGTCGTCGCTGCCAGATCGTGTCGCTCCTCCCATCGCGAAAGTCCGCCTTGCCGTCCCAGCTTACTCCTCCCCCCGGGAGATGACGCTGGACGACGTAGCGACGCGCTAGTGAGCGCCCTACCCTGGTGCTGCTCCTCAACTAGCTCGACGCCGGGTACGGACATTGTTTTTAGTATCCAAAAAAGCCCTCCGTACATGGCTTTCCGGCGGCGGCTGATCCTGAGGATCGCCGCCGCCTCATGTAGCCGCTCCTCCGTCTGCGACTAGCCACCGTCATGTGTCCTGTCTTGCCTCACCCCTCGGTAAGGTTCGACCGGCACATGGCTGGTCGACAGATAGCGAGCGCCCTTTCCTGGCGCTGCTTCCCGGCTGGCCACCACCAGCTCCAACACCCGCCTCCCACCGCTGATCCGGCCGTACCCTCCTCACCATCAAACGCTGCCGTAGTACATGCCCCACTCCTAAAAGTAGACCTGTATCTAGGAGTATCTGTAAGTGAAAAAACATATCGGACGGGCCGAGCGGGAGATCATGGCGCCGGTAGTGCACAGAAATTATTTTTTCAAAAGCCCTCTGTACAGGGCTTTCCCGACAGCTGCTGATCCCACGGATCGAGCTGTCGGCCCTCTTAGCCCCCTACCGTGCCAGGCCTGGCACGGCTACGGGGTTTCCAGCGCCCACCACGGGGAGGTGAGGGGATGCCGACGGGCCTGCGAGCGCACCCCCCTCCGGGGCCGCCGCCGCTGCGCCACCGGCGGGCGCCCCCAACGGTCAGCTCTAGCTAGCCCGTGCCTTATAAGCCGTAGCTAGCCACGAGCCTAGGCACTCTCTGCTTTCGCGCTCAGCCAATCTAGGCTTCGCGCGAATGCAGTCTTGACTCTCGTAGTCGAGCAGGGTGTCAGTTTTACCATTCGTCCCATGCGCACTCGAGCGTCACGCGACACTTCCCCTCGTTCAGCTACGCAGTTCCACAACATGCAGCATGAGCAGTCTACATCCGCCGCAGCGGCCGACCCTCACGCTACTTCACTCGAACAACGCACAGCCGAACAGATTCGTACGGCAGTTTTGGCATCGGAACAACGGATTACCGAGCAGTTTTTGGCGGCTAACGCTGCCTTACTCGCCTAGCTCCAGCAGACGACAGCCACACCCGCTACTACTGATGAACAACAGTCCATTCCCGCCGACGCAACAGCGACGGAGGGTGGTAAGGCGGCCCCTGAGCCACCTATCGACCTGCTTGACGACGATTCCGACCCCCACGGCGTCCGAATTCGTCGACTTCGCCTACTACGGCGAGGTCATCCCGGCCGGCCTCGAACGTCCCCCTCGCGACGTCGAGGAGCCACGTCTGTGGACTCTCACGGACGACACCGCCCGAGCTCTAAGCGACAAACGCATCCAAGCAGCGTACGACGAATACCTACACATCGGGTGCTATGCCTTCTTCGACAGTTGCGCCAACGCGGCAATTGGCGAGGCTTTGGACACGTTGTCGCACGGCCCACCTCTACCGACAGAGCAGGCGGCAGCGATTGCCCTCATCCGAGCGGGTCATCGCACCCACACAGCGACGGAGGAGGCCGCCCGTACTCGATTGGGCTTCCTCCGCCTCACCAAGGGCGGACAAACGAGCACAGATGCGGACCGCGTCTTTGCCGAATTGGCCCACGAGCGCTTTTGCCGCCCGCGCCCTACCGCGGTCTCCGGCCCATTGGACGCGCTACGCCAAGCTTTTGTTGACCGCACGCTTGAGGTCAGCTTACACGCCGCCAGCAAGGCCGCCGCCGGCACCGCTTTCGCGAAGATCACGCCGGACAAGCCCACCGGCCCCGACGCTCGAGCCCGCAAAGCCGCCTCCGACAAACGCAAGGCCGCTGCAACAGCAGCAGCCGCAGCACGCGCCACCCCCCCCCGCCAAGCCGACCGACCCGGCTAAACCCCCGAGCAGGAAATGATGGTGTGGCCCGCCGCGCCGATTCCTGCTCCCCGACATCTTCCTTCATGCGCCACCGCTTACGTCGAAAATGGCGGGAGTGGGAGCGCATCGGCGCGAGCGGCCAAGTCCTAAGTTGGATCCGCCACGGCGTACGCGTGAAGTTCAAGCACGGCGTGCGGCCCAAGCCATTCAACTACGGCATCTCTACGCTAGACGCAACACCTGCCCAACTCGAGTTTCTCAACTCGGAACTCCCACGCTTCGAGGCTTGCGGCGCGTGGGAGCGCTCGGACAACCCCCGCTATGTTTCCCGGATGTTCTTGGTGCCCAAACCCGGATGCAACCAATGGCGCTTGATTATAGACCTTCGAGTACTCAACCGCTATGGCTCCATCTTCAACATGACGTGCGAGACGTTCAAGCACCTCCCCCATCTATCTCGACCGGGGGACTACTTCGTCTCACTCGACCTCGCCGACGGGTACTACACCCTTGGCATCCGGGAGGAAGACCGAGATTACTTCACGGTAAACTACCGCGGCACCCTATGGCGCCTCGCGTGCCTTCCTATGGGATGGTCGGGCTCCGCTTACTATTTTTGCAAGCTCACGCAAGTGTTTACGAACCACCTACGCCGCCCACCTCCTCCCACGCCCGCATCTAAACCGACCGGCCCACGCCGACCGTCCAAAGCGCTTCCTCCGGAATGCGCGATGGCGAGGTACACGACTCCTCCCCTACATGGGCGACTTCCTCTTCTTGGCGGATTCTTACGACGACGCGTTACTACTTCGGCAACGCGTCCAAGCCCTGCTATACAGCCTCGGCTTACAACGCAACCCCAAGAAAGGTGTGTGGACGCCAACGCAAGTCGGCGACCACTTGGGCTTAACGGTAGATTTGCAACTCGGCGAGTTTCGCGCCCCACCCGCAAAACTGCAACACCTCGCACAACACGCTTCGTCTTTACTAGGGCGAGCAGCGTCGAACGCTCGCTGGCTACCCACACGTCAGCTAGCAGCCTTCGCGGGGTAAGCGCAATTTCTCTATCTCGCCATCGCGCCCGCGCGATTCTTTTTGCGCGAGCTCTACAACGTCTTGGCTACACGAACTGGTTGGGGGGGACGCGTGCGCCTCACCCACCAACATCGACGAGACCTCGAGTGGTGGCGTACGGTGCCCACTCAACACAACGGCCGGTCAATCTACAAGCCCATCGAGACCGCCTATTTGCACGCCGACTCGAGTGACTACGGGTGGGGAGCCGTCCTAAACGAGGACACCAATTACCAAGCCCGCGGTTTTTGGAGCGCTCCCGACCGCCTCCAACACATTACGTGGAAGGAGCTCCGAGCGGTTCGACACGCGGTCGAATCCTTCTTACCGCAACTCCGAGGACGACAAGTCCTCCTCCACGAGGACAACACTGCCGTGGTCGCCGCCCTAACCAAGCTAACGTCCCGGTCACCAGTCATGATGACCGAGCTACGGCGCCTATGGTTCCTACTCGACACCAACGACATCCACATCCGCCCACGCTACATCCGGTCGGCCGCCAACGTCTGGGCCGACACGCTCAGCCGCGAAATGGACTCCGAAGACTGGTAGCTAAACCCACGGATTTTCGACCACCTTCAGCGCCGGTGGGGCCCGCATATGATCGACCGTTTTGCGTCCATGCTCAACGCTCAACTGCCACGCTTCAACGCCCGCTGGCGCGACCCCTTGTGCGAGGACATCGACTGCCTGCACCTCCCATACGCTGCGTGGAGACGCGAAAGCAACTACTACAACCCCCCGTGGTCTGTCCCCCCAGCTCTCGCCGAAAAACTAGCGCAAGCGCAAGCCGCGGCGACGGTCATCGCCCCCTACTGGAGAAACAAAACGTGGCACCACGCGTTCGCCCGCTTGGCAACCGAGACCGTGCACTTCCCGGCGTCCCGCGACTTGTTCTTTCCCGGCAGGCTAGGCAAGCGCGAGGGGGTCGGACCTCCCGCGTGGAGCATCGTGGCCTTTCGGCTCTCACCCCCTCTTGGCTCTACGTTTGACGCGGAGCGATTGGCCGAGCGATACGCCCGGACCGATTAAACGCTCCTGTACAGCTCGCTCCCCCTCTGCGTACATGATCGCCGCGCTACGGCTTACGCCTCGAAGCAGCACCGGCGCCTTGGTCGGCCAACCGCTCTGAAACTTTTCAAGACCTCCTAGGATCGGATAAGCTCGGGGTTACGGTGGTTACTCTACTCAGCAACTCGCTAGCGCCCTCTACGTGCTCGAGCTACAACAACGCAATAAGACAGTTTTTTATTTTTGTGCAAAGGAAAATATCGCCCCGCTACAGGCCACGCCGGCCACAATGGTACGCTACACGGCGTGGCTAGCCTTGCTCGGAACGGTCGCAGCCAGCTCGCTTCAACCCTACTTCTCCGCGGTGAACAAGTTCTTCCGCGACCACCAACGCCAGCCTATTGCCGTGGGTGAACTCCTAGCCGACGCGCGCCGTGGCCTCGAGATGCTACAACACCGCCTACTCCCAAGTACCGCCCGCCTCCCGCTAACCGCGCCCGTCGCCCTCGACATCTTACTCGCTGCCAACGCGCTACGCGGTACCTTCGCTTGGACACCTGTTGCCCTTCCCCAGCTGCAATGCTTCATGGCCTGTTTGGCGGTTTGCGTCAATTACATGTTTTTCTGCCACGCCGAGACCGGCGCCCGCTGCCAGACCGGCGACCTAATTGTCGACAGGCCTTCCCAGCAAATCTGTCACTTCGTACGCAAATCTAAGGGAGACCAGCGCCGCGCCAACAGCGACAAGCTCGTCATAGCTATCCCTATCCTGGCCAACCTGGTCCGGGCAGACCTGCTGGACTACTACACGCAGCACCGCGTCGCGTTCTGCTCAAAATTCTACAACCGGCCACCCCCATACGCCTTCTGGAGCTTCTCACCTGCCGAGACCTCCGCCGCATGGGGCGCCGCTCCCACCATCTCCGCGTGGCTCGCCCTCTCCCTTCTCACTGTCAACACGGCCGCGCCCCCCGGTTTTAAGTGGACATCGCACAGCCTCCGGAAAGGCGCGGCGTCCGTTGCCAGCTGCATCGGCGCGCCCCTCCCCGTAATCAAATACATGGGTGGCTGGGCCAAGAATAGCTCCGTGACCGAAGGGAAGTACATTGACCTAACCATGACCCCAACACCTGCTGCTTGGCGGTTCTTCGGCTGGCTCACTCCGTCCCCCCCGCAACACTAATTTTGGCTGTGCAAGCCTTTGGCTTTAGGTTATTGGCAAAACGTGCCCTAGGGTAAATGGTCAGATTGATTTGAATCTAGAGGTTTGCATATCCAATTCCATGTGATTCTAGGGTTCGGACCCTGCGATTACCTACTGAACCTAGGGTTCGGACCCCGCGATTACTTACTGAACCTAGGGTTCGGACCCCGCGATTACCTGTGATTCTAGGGTCCGGACCCCGCGATTACCTGTGATTCTAGGGTCCGGACCCACGAGACCAAGTCCGAACCCGAGTAGTCTCGTGGATTCGCGGCTCCTTAGGATCCGGATCCAATCTCTGTTTGGCAAAACGTGCCCTAGGGTAAACGATTAATATCCGCTTCTTTACTTATGGTCAGATTGATTTGAATCTAGAGGTTTGCATATCCAATATCATGTGTACGGGGCAGTAACTCTAACGGTTAGTGTTACCGTTAATATCGGCGCGTCTCACCAGCAGGGCAACCACCTTGCCCGAGCAGTAAGACGCAGCCAACGACCAACGACTTCCCGAACGGTCAGCTCTAGCTAGCCCGTGTCTTATAAGCCGTAGCTAGCCACGAGCCTAGGCACTCTCTGCTTTCGCGCTCAGCCAATCTAGGCTTCGCGCGAATGCAGTCTTGACTCTCGTAGTCGAGCAGGGTGTCAGTTTTACCTTTTCGTCCCATGCGCACTCGAGCGTCACGCGACACTTCCCCTCGTTCAGCTACGCAGTTCCCCAATATGCAGCATGAGCAGTCTACATCCGCCGCAGCGGCCGACCCTCACGCTACCTCACTCGAACAACGCACAGCCGAACAGATTCGTACGGCAGTTTTGGCATCGGAACAACGGATTACTGAGCAGTTTTTGGCGGCTAACGCTGCCTTACTCGCCCAGCTCCAGCAGACGACAGCCACACCCGCTACTACTGATGAACAACAGTCCATTCCCGCCGACGCAACAGCGACGGAGGGTGGTGAGGCGGCCCCTGAGCCACCTATCGACCTGCTTGACGACGAACCCGACCCCACGGCGTCCGAATTCGTCGACTTCGCCTACTACGGCGAGGTCATCCCGGCCGGCCTCGAACGTCCCCCTCGCGACGTCGAGGAGCCACGTCTGTGGACTCTCACGGACGACACCGCCCGAGCTCTAAGCGACAAACGCATCCAAGCAGCGTACGACGAATACCTACACATCGGGTGCTATGCCTTCTTCGACAGTTGCGCCAACGCGGCAATTGGCGAGGCTTTGGACACGTTGTCGCACGGCCCACCTCTACCGACAGAGCAGGCGGCAGCGATTGCCCTCATCCGAGCGGGTCATCGCACCCACACAGCGACGGAGGAGGCCGCCCGTACTCGATTGGGCTTCCTCCGCCTCACCAAGGGCGGACAAACGAGCACAGATGCGGACCGCGTCTTTGCCGAATTGGCCCACGAGCGCTTTTGCCGCCCGCGCCCTACCGCGGTCTCCGGCCCATTGGACGCGCTACGCCAAGCTTTCGTCGACCGCACGCTTGAGGTCAGCTTACACGCCGCCAGCAAGGCCGCCGCCGGCACCGCTTTCGCGAAGATCACGCCGGACAAGCCCACTGGCCCCGACGCTCGAGCCCGCAAAGCCGCCTCCGACAAACGCAAGGCCGCTGCAACAGCAGCAGCCGCAGCACGCGCCACCCCCCCCCGCCAAGCCGACCGACCCGGCTAAACCCCCGAGCAGGAAATGATGGTGTGGCCCGCCGCGCCGATTCCTGCTCCCCGACATCTTCCTTCATGCGCCATCGCGTACGTCGAAAATGGCGGGAGTGGGAGCGCATCGGCGCGAGCGGCCAAGTCCTAAGTTGGATCCGCCACGGCGTACGCGTGAAGTTCAAGCACGGCCTACGTCCCAAGCCATTCAATTACGGCATCTCTATGCTAGACGCCACACCCGACCAACTCGAGTTTCTCAACTCGGAACTCCCACGCTTCGAGGCTTGCGGCGCGTGGGAGCGCTCGACGAACCCCCGCTATGTTTCCCGGATGTTCTTGGTGCCCAAACCCGGATGCAATCAATGGCGCTTGATTATAGACCTTCGCGAGCTCAACCGCTACTGCTCAACCTTCAACATGAGTTGCGAGACCCTCAAGCACCTCCGCCATCTATCTCGACCGGGGGACTACTTCGTCTCACTCGACCTCGCCGATGGGTACTACACCCTTGGCATCCGGGAGGAGGACCGAGACTACTTCACGGTCAACTACAGCGGCACCTTGTGGCGCCTCGCGTGCCTCCCCATGGGATGGTCGGGCTCCGCGTACTACTTTTGCAAGCTCACACAAGTGTTTACGAACCACCTACGCCGCCCACCACCTCCCACGCCCGCATCGACACCGACCGGCCCACGCCGCCCGTCAAAGCGCTTCCTCCGGAATGTGCGATGGCGAGGAACCCGACTCCTCCCCTACATGGGCGACTTCCTCTTCTTGGCGGATTCTTACGACGACGCGTTACTACTTCGGCAGCGCGTCCAAGCCCTGCTAGACAGCCTCGGCCTACAACGCAACCCCAAGAAAGGCGTGTGGACGCCAACGCAAGTCGGCGACCACTTGGGCCTAACGGTGGATTTGCAACTCGGCGAGTTTCGCGCCCCACCCGCAAAACTGTAACACCTCGCACAACACGCTTCGTCCTTACTCGGGCGAGCGGCGTCCAACGCACGCTGGCTACCCACACGGCAACTAGCAGCCTTCGCGGGGAAAGCGCAATTTCTCTATCTCGCCATCGCGCCCGCGCGATTCTTTTTGCGCGAGCTCCACAACGTCTTGGCTACACGAACTGGTTGGGGGGGACGCGTGCGCCTCACCCACCAGCTTCGACGCGACCTCGAGTGGTGGCGTACGGTGCCCACCCAATACAACGGCCGGTCGATCTACAAGCCCATCGAGACCGCCTATTTGCACGCCGACTCGAGCGACTACGGATGGGGAGCCGTCCTAAACGAGGACACCAATTACCAAGCCCACGGTTTTTGGAGCGCACCCGACCGCCTCCAACACATTACGTGGAAGGAGCTCCGAGCGGTTCGACACGCGGTCGAATCTTTTCTCCCACAACTCCGAGGACGACAAGTCCTCCTCCACGAGGACAACACCGCCGTGGTCGCCACCCTAACCAAGCTAACGTCCCGGTCGCCCGTCATGATGACCGAGCTACGGCGCTTGTGGTTCCTACTCGACACCAACGACATCCACATCCGCCCACGCTACATCCGGTCGGCCGCCAACGTCTGGGCCGACACGCTCAGCCGCGAGATGGACTCCGAAGACTGGCAGCTAAACCCCCAAATTTTCAACCACCTTCAGAACCGGTGGGGCCCACATACGATCGACCGTTTTTCGTCCATGCTCAACGCGCAACTGCCACGCTTCAACGCCCGCTGGCGCGACCCTCTGTGCGAGGACATCGACTGTCTGCACCTCCCAGACGCTGCGTGGAGACGCGAAAGCAACTATTGCAACCCCCAATGGTCTGTCCTCCCAGCTCTCGCCGCAAAACTCGCGCAATCTCAAGCCGCGGCGACTGTCATCGCCCCCTACTGGCGAAACAAAGCGTGGTACCACGCGTTCGCCCGCTTGGCCACCGAGACCGTGCACTTCCCAGCGTCCCGCGACTTGTTCTTCCCCGGCAGACTGGGCAAGCGCGAAGGGGTCGGACCTCCCGCGTGGAGCATCGTGGCCTTTCGGCTATCACCCCCTCTTGGCTCTACATTCGACGCGGAGCGATTGGCCGAGCGATACGCCCGGACCGATTAAACGCTCCTGTACAGCTCGCTCCCCCTCTGCGTACAGGACCGCCGCGCTACGGCTTACGCCGTGAAGCAGCACCGGCGCCCTGGTCATCCGATCTAGCTGAAACTTTTCAAGACCTCCTAGGATCGGATAAGCTCGGGGTTACGGCGGTTACTCTACTCAGCAACTCGCTAGCGCCCTCTACGTACGCGAGCTACCAGAGCGCAATCAGACAGTTTTTTATTTTTTGTGCAGAGGAAAATATCGCCCCGCTACAGGCCACGCCAGCCACGATGGTACGCTACACGGCGTGGCTAGCCTTGCTAGGAACGGTCGCTGCCAGCTCGCTCCAACCCTACTTCTCCGCGGTTAACAAGTTCTTCCGCGACCACCAGCAGGGCGAGCTCCTAGCGGACGCTCGCCGTGGCCTCGAAATGCTACAACACCGCCTACTTCCCACCGCCGCTCGCCTCCCGCTACCCGCACAAGTCGCCCTGGACATCCTACACGCCGCCAACGCCCTACACGGTACCTTCGCGTGGTTACTATTACCGTTAATATCGGCGCGTCTCACCTGCAGGGCAACCACCTTGCCCGAGCAGTTAGACGCAGCCAACGACCAACGACTTCCCCAACGGTCAGCTCTAGCTAGCCCGTGCCGTATAAGCCGTAGCTAGCCACGAGCCTAGGCACTCTCTGCTTTCGCGGTCAGCCAATCTAGGCTTCGCGCGAACCCACCCACCCAACCCTATAATCCTGCGCTAATCGACCCCCAAGCCCTGCCTGTGGGTGTCTTTTGGCCAAATTGTAAGCAAGCTGAGATCTTTGGCAAAACGTGGCCTAGGGTAAATTTGTATATTATAATATATTATCGATGTTCCTCACACTTGAGTAATAAATAAGGATTGGTCCTCTTTGGTAATCAATTCAGCAAGCGCAGACAGCAGTGTGTGTGGGCTGCTACAAAAAAATTTGGAATCGTCACCGTTCAGGTACCTGTACTTATAATGAAAATGTTCGCTGATGCGCCTGTCTTGCTTAGGGCTTTAGGGTCTAGGGTTTGTTCCTGAACTCCGAAGTCCCGTCGTGTCCCTCGCCCGTCCCCAACACCTGTGTAGCCGTTTCTTGCGCATGCGGCCTCAGCGGAAACACCACCGACTTTTCGGCAACACCGCACAGCAGCTTCCAAGAACCGAGGTATCATACATCGGAGACGGCACAGGCACTGTACAGGTGAGAAAAACACGGGGCGCCGTGAGGGGCCGAGTTGAGTTGGGCCACGGGGATTGTCGTCGTCATCACGCATCCCGTGCAATGGCACTCTCACAGTACTTTTGTGCAGTGTATAGTACTCTCGACATGCCGCGCGCTCCGACTCACTCCGCAACGCGCACCGACCCGCGACGACTATCTCCCCCTACTTACTGGGACACCTCCTTCCTTCAGCCTGTAGCGCAGCACTAAGAGTGCGCTGCTGTATCTTTCGTGGGACGGTTGCCGCGGTGTCGTATCTCGGTGGGTGTGAGCGGAGGGGGCGGTTGGTTGTGGGCGGTGACGGGCGGCGAGTGGCGTGGAACTCGCGTTAGGGGAAGGAGAGAGTGAGTGGAAGTGAAAAGTAACTGCATATCTCAGGATGGAGACGATTGGGGGGTGTACTCAGGGGTGGGGTATGTGGGGAACGTGAGCTTGGCGAAGGGAGTGTGGGAAGGAATGGAAGGCGGGAGAGAGTGAGTGTGCTGGGGGTTGGTGGGGAATGCAAGGGGAAGGAGCACTGGGCACTACGGAGGTGTTAGGCGAAGGGGGAAGGTAGATTTATATGTGCGCGTGTACGCCACAGCAAAGTATGAGTGTGCCTGTGTGGGTGATAGACACAATGCGCGCGCGTTTTTGTTTTTGGGAGTGTGCGCGCGCGCGCGCGTGTGTGTGTGTGTGTGTGTGTGATAGAGTTGTGTGTGTATGTACGAGAGAGAGTGAGTATTACATGGAGATTGGGGTAGACCCGTGGCGCGGAAGCTTCCCTCTTTTATAGTTCACTCTCACCCCTGCTGGCTTCTCCACAGACGCGCTCCACCGAAGGTTGACCTCACCCACCGTGGCAGCTATTGGACAGACATTGGCCACATCGTACAACACAAATAGACCCGGCAACGAGGAGTTAGAGGGGAAGGTGGGGAGGGAGAGCGGGAGTAAGTGCGACGAGAGAAGGGAAGAGGGGAGAGTCAGCTGACAGGCCGACCCAACTTGGGTTCATCCTGTGTCATGTTTAAGGTTGGTTACCCGCACTCACTCTCAGTCTTTCACCCTCCCCCTCTTGAATCTCCTGTTGCCTCATACCGCGCTGACCATTTATGTGTGTGTACTTGCGTGTGTGTGTGGTTGTGTGTGTGTGTGTGTGTGTGTGTGGTTGTGTGTGTGTGTGTGTTTGTGTGTGTGTGACGCGTAGCTGCCCGCGCTGAAGCCCTACGGTGGGGAGGAGCAGCGGGAGCAGCGGGGCCGGCTGGTGCCCACTCTGTCGTCCACGGATGAGTTTGGCTCCAACGGAAAAGGCTCCAGCAGCTCACTCAGGTCACGGGGCAGCGGCGGTGGTGGGGAGGGTGGGGCTGGGATTGGGGCGGCTCGGCTGAAATGGGAGTCGGACAGTAGCTTCAATCCACCGGTGAAGACGCGCAGTTGGGATGCTCAGGCGACGGAGGTGATGGCGGACGCGAGCAGCACCGAGCGCTTCCGCTCCCTCGCCGTCTACGCTGACATAAAACTGCAGGAGGCGCTGGACAAGTGCAACGGCATCACGCCAGCGCACGCGCGGGATGAGGGCGCACCGGACCGCTTCCGTGCGGCGTGCTGCCTGCAGGTGCTCTGCCAAATCATAAAAATCTGGAGCCCTATCGCGAAATGTATATTGGGAAATTGAATATGGAGGAGGATGAAGGGAGTAATGGGTCAATAAAGGGGGTGTGGGGCTGATTAAACGAATGCGTAAATAAGTGAGTGGGTGAACGGGTGAGTGGGTGAATGAAGAAAGTGAATAAGAGGGTTAGAGGAGGATTTGACGAATGGACAAATGAGTACGGACATACAAAAAAACAAATGGATGGGAGAGTGAGTGAGTGAGTGAGTGGGTGAGTGAAAGAAGGTGGGGAGGAAGAACAGGGGTAAAGGGTGGATTGATGAATGGGCAAGTGAATATGCAGGTAATGAACTAAAAAGTGAATGGATGGACGGAAGAATGCGCGAGTGAGTGAATGATCGCATAAAGGATAGATATATGAAGTGATGTGTGAATGAGGGGGATTGACAGAGGAATGTACAAGTGAAAGAGTCAAAGGCAAAAAGTTGAATAGATGGAATTATGTATGATTAAGTGAACGACTGTGTCGTTAGGAAAATGCCACGTTTCTTGTCTTTTTCGTTATGTTTTCCCTTTGTGCGCGGCTGACCGACTGTTCCCCCTACCGCAGCTGCTGAACGAGCTCTGCGCTTTCGTTGGGCCCTTTGAGTACACGCTGCGCCGGATCAAGGAGGAGCTGGTGAGTGCGTCGCTGGTTTGGGCAAAGTTATATTATACTGATGATGACGTCCGTGATTATTTGCACTTTCCTGAAATCCATTCTTCAACTATGTCTTTTACTCATCTGTCCCACTTTTCCCACTTCGCAGTTAAAGTCTATAACCTATTGGAAATCCAAATTTTCGCATGCACACCAATTCATTGTAGTCCTGAGCCCTCTAGCGTATCAGTAAAAGACCAATGCTCCGCCCTCCGCTGCCATCGATCTCTTCTGCAATCGATATTGACGAAATTCGAATGCAAAATATTTGAGTTAGTCTTATGTCAAAGCTTTGTCAACGCAGCATTTCACTTCTTTATGCGCCCCTTTCTATACCCATTTCCTTTGACAAGTCCTGATCTCTGTAACCATAAAAGCACTGACCACGCGGTACTCACTGCTTAGGCGCTCTCCATCTACAGCGAGTACTACAGCAGCGAGGGAGGCGACCTCGCGTTCGACCAGATCCCTTGGTTCATCGTGGCTGCGCGGCTGGAGGCTGAGAAAAAGCAGCTGCTCTCGGACCGAGAAAGATTCACGGCCGCACTTATGGAGCACCAGGTGGGGGTAAGAGAGTGTGTGTGTGTGTGTGTGTGTGTGTGTGTGTGTGTGTGCGTGTGTGTGTGTGTGTGTGTGTGTGTGTGTGTTTGATTGTATGTGTGTGTGTCTTTTTATGTGTGTTTGTGTTTGTGTGTAGGTGCTTTATTGTGTTCGTGTGTGTTTCTGTGTGTGTGAGTGTGAGTGAGTATGTGTGTTTAAGTGTTTGTTTGTGTTTATGCGTGTGTTTTTGTTTTTGTTTGTTTGTGTGTGTGTGTGAGTGAGTGAGTGAGTGAGTGAGTGTGTGTAAGTGTTTTTTGTGTTTGTGTGTGTGTTTGTTTGTTTAGATGTGTGTGTATGTTTGTGTGTGTGTTTGAGAGAGAGAGAGAGAGTGTGTGTTTCTGAGAGAGAAAGAGAGAGTGGGTGTGGGGAGTATATTTTGTAACTCTCGATATTCGAAAGCTGTCACTTTTTGTGTGTGCGCATTGTCCATGGAATTGCCATTCGAACGGGCGCTCTTGATTTGTTCATCTGTGTTACGAACTATCAACGTAGCTCAAACTAGGAGGCGTCGACACATTCGGAAATGAGAGTTTGAATGTGTGTGTGTGTGTGTGTGTGTGTGACTAATTCAGGTCCACGTGAACCTTACATGTCCGTTCATAGGCGAATGTTGGCGACGACATTTTACAACTTGTCTTGTCTTTGCTCTCATGTGAACACACTCGTGTCGAAGCGCATTTCGAGGATTCTGCCTACATGTGACGGATTAAACTGTATTTGCGACGTGATTTTGTTTTTTTCGTTTTGTTGAATACATGAATTTATTTACATGTGTGCGGTCATTGTTGATTAATGGGTCATGTTATGGACTGGCTACATTACCGGTAGAGATCTCGCCCGCTTCCCTCTCACCCCTCCCCGCTGCGTGGTTGCGGCCAGGGCGCGATGATGAAGGTGGAGGGGCAGCTCGGGGCGCTGCAGGCCAAGGTGGCGGAGGCGGAGGGCGCCAATGCGTCGTTAAAAGCGGAAGTGGATGCGCTGCAGGAGAGGGAAAAGTACACGCAGCTGGAGTTGTCGGGCGCGAGGGAGGAGCTGAGGCGGGCGCGAAAGGTGAGTGCTTGTGTGGCGCAAAACATGAAAGTGAAAAATACAAAGTTGGCTCCTCACTGTCATTACAAATCAGCTCAACTGCTACCCGAACGACATGAATTTTAGCTCTGCACCCTCAAAATTAGCTAGTTTAGGACCTTCGGGTTCGATGATATGCCTCTGCACCATTGGTCTCGTTGATTTAGATGTATGATTGTGATGTGAGTGTATTGTTTAATTAACATGTATTGTCTATTGGCTTATATTTGTACGCCGTATTCAGATTTTTTGTTGTAAGTACTACGTAAATGGTGTTAATGGCGCAAATTGTAGACTAAATTCGATTTGGTTACTAAATCTTCGGCTGAGATTTGCATTTATCTCTCCATTCGATTTGATTCATTGAAGGATCCCATTATTTTAAGAGTTTTCTTAAAAACTTGATATTAAGAACGACAGAGCTGCTATAGCTCCTTTTGTACTTTAGTGTGCTTTGTCTATTGATTACAAGACGGATGCCAAACACTGCCGTGCTGTTTTCGCTATTGCAGGAGCTGCTGCGACTCCGCGAGGACTACCAGGCGCTGGAGGAGGAAAACAGCTCGATCCGGAATGACGCGGAGGAGAGCGAAGCCGCCCTCCGGTTGCGCATGGAACACGTGAAGCGTCAGGCGGCCGACGCGGAGGCGCGCGTGGTTGAAGTGGAAGCGCAGAAGGCGAATATGGTTCCTGCCTCGTCAGCGACGGTACGTTCCCCCTCAATGTGCCGGAGGGATCCGAGAATTTGCGCGCGTAGACCACAGCAAAGCCAATGTACTGATACTTTTACTGTGTGCATGCGATACTGTTTATTGTTGACCATGTCAAACGGTTTATTTTGATTGGCCGCAGTTAACGTAGTCAATACCATTCGTTTAGCTCGAAGGGCGAACTTGCGACTACACAACCGACTCGCAAGTCGTCGTCGGGCGGGCTGGTAGCCGGTCGTTGATGAAACGCCCGTCGTTGATTTGCCTTCCTTCGTCAACGCCTACAGGGACACGACCCCGAATCGCACCGATCATTCGAAACTGACGTTTGGTAGTGAGCATTGTGCGTAAACTCTGTGTGAAAATGCTTATCAGCTGATGTTCTGACCTCAAATGGCAATTGCGACTTCAAGAAACCTTGTGTTTTACTTTCGTTTACTTCCAAAAAAACGATGACTTAACTTGGGAAGCAATCATATTTTGAATTGATTACAATGATTTTAGCTTGTTTTGACAAAAAAGTATAGTGTTCTTTATGCTTACTCTGGCGATATACACACCAATATCATCAGCGAGAACTTTTTCACGAGCGGTACCCGCTACTATACATTGTTCTCGCATATGTGCCGACTAGTTTTTGGAATTCACATTTATCCCTACGCTGCTTTGGTTGGACTCTGTTGCGCAGACGTTGGAGAAACGCATCGCGGAGCTGGAGGACGACGTCGTAAAGTACAAGGAGCGCGCCGACGATATGCGACTGGAGCGGATCAAGGAGGTGATGACGCCGCGCGTCAATTGGAAGGTGCTGGACCCGTTCGGCGAGGGGGAACCGCCGCGGGGGACCTCATCGAAAGACATGATCAAGCGCATGGTGCGACGCTTGCGTCGCCAAGACACCGAGCACATACCCAGCGCACAGGTGAGTGTTCCTCCTCGCTCGGTCGTCCCCATAATTCCGATTCACAATTATCTGAAAATCGATGTCGGATCCACGTCGTATCAAAAGTCGTATTGCGACAGCAATTGACCGCCCATAATTTCTCAGGGCTGTTTTATTATTGTCTTTCACTTACGTTCAGAGAGTAAACCGTAATTAGTTATTATCCAGAACATGATATCACCGTGTTAGCGATGATTCTTGCAGCATAGAATAACGAAGTTCCCGATCTGGAGCTGTGTCCGAATCCTCAGTTGTCAGAATTTGTACTGCTAGAGGCCCACAGTTGTGCTGTAACGTTTTTCTTTGCTGATTGTGATCTCACACACGAACGCACACACACACACACACACACACACACACACACACACACACACACACACACACACACACACACACACACACACACACACATTTTAGCAAATTGATATAGCAGTGTCTTAGATATTGATTTATTTTGGCGACAGAGTTATGATGCTGATATCCCTTACCCTGTGTAAATGATCCCACTGCATTTTTACCTTCGTAATTAATTTTGTAGAACAATTGCTTTATAAATTATCTCAGTCCAGTTTCCGAATGTGTTATGTATTTTTATATTAGTAGGCAGTCATGAGCTGTCTCATGGATGTTGACGGTTGGTGCCAACTGTATCGTGTGTTCCGGTAATTGCAGGAGCTGGCGCAGATGCAAGAGGCGATGACGCAGCTGCACGATGCCCGGTCTACGGCGGAGAACGCGCTCGCGCTGCTGACTCCCGAGCCACCCATGATTGCGCTCAGCTGGCGCGGTTTGGACCGCGCACTGTCGGACCCGGCGCAGCCGCCTATCATAACGATGACCGGCTTCGGCCGCGGCGCAGAGGTGCGCCTGCTCAGCATACCTGTATGTCTTGTTTTGGCCAAATTGGGGCATAATGGCTCAAGGTATCTTCTACATGGCAATTCGGTGAAGTGTAGTCACGCATGTATCTCGCCAAGATAGGTTATGTGCATTATGCAGCACGTATTTAATTAACACAAAGCATTAATTTGGGCATAACATGATACTACTTTCTATTTACAGCTGTATTGATTTAGGCACATACCGCTATTCCCTAATTTCTTCAAGCAAATGACACGTTCTTTTTTCCTATTAATGCGATTATATCAATTCAATTACTTAAACGTATATGTCGGCGCGTTTTTCTTTTTTGAATCGATCGATTTTCGATTTCTTTGAAGTGTTTATCCTGTGATTCACGATGAGAGCATTGGTACAACAGCGGATCTTGGATGTTACTAATCATTTGATTTTATTTCGAAACGGCTGCTCCCAGATCCCGCGCTTCTTGCGCCGCGAGGGTCAACTGTCGTTTCCGGAGATGGCGCTCGGCGAGGCGGAGGCTGCCGTGGCGGCGTTATGGCGCGCCAAGAGAGACAACGACGCGTCGTCGGGCCGGCTGCACCACGTCGGCGACTTTATGTTTCACTGGGCGACGCGCGTGGCAGGGGAGCCCGACGTCGATCGCATCACCGCCGCGGCGTACCGCCTTTTGGTCTCGTGCACCAACCACGCCCCTTCTAGCCCCCAGATCGCGCTTTTCCTCGAGGTAACTGCCAAGCTCCCGCTCGATTTTGCAGTCAGCCCAGTGTCTTCGACCTGTTTATTAATTCATCATCGCACATATTTCGTGGGCAATAGCTGGTTTGTGTAATCAATTACAGATGATTTGGATTTAATTGTTGTACTGATTAACGGTACATTTATTTGTAGCCATTTGTGCGCTGTTTTGATTTGTGCAAGTATTTGCTGAGGATTCGTTTGGTACCCGTCAGGTTCTGTCAGGCCGTGTGGGTGAAGCCGCTGTGGAGGACATGAACCGCTGCGTCGCGGGGATGGCCAAACTGCTTCGTATGCTGGCCGGCTTGGGTCGAGGCCGAGGAACATTCGAGCTTACAGAGGAGGCGACAGGTACGACTCGCAGTTGTGGGGTGGTTAGGTGGTTGTGATTTCATTTGGAGGATTGGGAATCTTGATTCGTTTGCTACTGCAAACCATGGACAAACGTTTGATGATATTTTCAAATTGTCTTTGTGAATACTTATATTTGCAAATTGATGCCATATTATTTTGTACATAGTAACATATCAAATTGTCACTTGTTGATTGAAATTTGGTGTTCCTTGGATGTAACAACTGTCATTCAAGATGCACTCGTCGCGCTTAGGCCCCTCCCCAATTCACAACATGTTCCTTCGTGTTCCTATTTTCTGACCTCGTTTCTATATCTTCGTGAATGAAGCACTGCTGGGAGTTATCTATCGTCCTGTGTGTTTCCCCCTGATGCCGCAGTTGCGAGGTCGCCGGACATGTCTGTATGATTAACTACTATTCATTTCGCACATTTTTGGCTGCCCCGAACCTCACTTTCTGTCCGACTAATGCCTTAACTGGGCCGACCGGCGCGTGCAGACCTTGTGTTGCGGGACGACCTCGAGGCTGCGATCGAAAACTTCTTCCCCACCAAGTCGCCAGCGCAGGTGAAAGAGCTCCTTGAGGCGGCCGACATGGACTGTCAACAGGCGGCCGACGACGCGGATGACCGTCTGAATGTGGCGGCGCTGCTTGGTGAGAACCCGTACCGTCGTTAACTGTACCGATTTTATCCACAATAAATGTGAACTCTGGCCAATTTGTAGCGTTTCATTCGAACGATTGCCACTTTTAGGTTTAAGTGAAAAGTGTGCATTTCTTCTATGACATGTATTGAAATTTTCGCGGATGCTTTTCAGTGATATGTTTATTTTACATAGTCCGCAGCACCCCTCCGGCGAACTTCACCCAATTATGACGCGACGGTGCTGTACCCTTGAATGCCTCTTCTGACGAGATGGTCGGTTGGCGTCGTCGAATCGTTGCCGACGCCCAACCCCACTCGCCCATCGCCGCTAAGACCTTGTTGTCCGTAATATCTTACTTTTGCGTCCACTACGTCTTTCGTTTCCGCGATAATGAAAACCAAGTTACACATTGGCGTTTCCTTATAGAGTTCCGGCCTATTTTCTTGAATCTTGTAGACTCGCGTTCATTGTTTCGCTCAATCGATTTGCATGTTATAGTCGCGTAGCGGTCTTTCCCAAACATTGCTAATTATTCCTTGCGTGCCCAAGATTTCCTGTTTACACACCGGTTTAAGATAATATAGTCGACATAACGGAATCACTCACAATAATAGATTTGAAGATTGACTTCGATATAATACGCACTCAGTTTAGACACGGACCAATTGTATTTTCCGAAAATTGTCGTTTATTATTGAATTTGTTGTGCTCCTTTATTCACTTACTTTTCTTTTTATTCTCCGTCTGTGTTCGGCGCTTAATTACAAGATACGAGGACGGAGGGCGGTGAGAGCCACTTCCTGCGTGTGCTGCAGCAGCAGTACATCGGGGAGGTGGGGACATATTGCTCGCAGGTGCAGAGTGCGGTGAAGGCCATCACACCCAAGGACGTCAACTCACCCAGCAGCGACGGCGACCGTCAGGTGCGAGGAGCGCGCTTGTTGCTGCGACTGCCACGCCTTTATTGCACTGTCTCAAACTGTCAAAATTCAATGATCAACTAGTAAATCTACAAATTGATGCGTCATGAAACTCCACATTGTTGTTTTTTTAGAATTATTTATGTATGATACGTCGCCCATGAGATATTATGTTGTGAATATTAAATCAGAGCTGCACAGAATGATGACTTGTTGTTTTAGTCCCTTGTTTTGATTTCGACTTGAAATTTTAATTTTGCGACCGTGCGCGTCTTTTCTCGTGAAATAATGTATTTTGCATTTTTGGAGTTATCATTTGTTCTTTCTTGCTTGATTACAAATATGTAATATGTTGAAGGGTTGCGCAATGCTGTTCGAATGATGGATTTTTACTCCGTATGAAATTGTTAAATATTAATTATTTTGTGGTTCCCGTTAGGTGTTGATCTTGCAATGTCGAGCGTGAGATACTACGCAGAACTACCTGTCAATTACCCACTAATTGTTGTTTTGCGGTCGACGGGGCTTTGCGCTGCAGGTGGACATGGGCCCGGGAGGGTTGCAGGGCGCGCTGGCCACTGTCGACCGCTTTTCACCCAACGATGTCTCCAACCTACTTGCTTCCGGCGCTGGCCTTGCCTTTGGCAACCTCGCGGACGCAGTGGCAACAGGCGAGCCCCCTCTTCATTTCTTAAGAAAACACCCTCTGGGGGAATGTCACATTTTCATCGAATTTAATCTTTGCCGCCATTTGATAACCAAACCTGCTCCCTGTCATTATGACACTTATCTGTTTGTGAGGTATCAATTCGAAAAAACTCCCAATTGTTACACTGCTTACCATAATGACAACCATCTGCAACATAAGTTTGTGTCGATATTTGCGGCTATTTGCAGTGTGTATCCTTGTTTGTTTGCATGCCTGTCTATCTTGTTTCCATAATTTATTCATACCGCGATGCAGTCCATGGGTATCGTCCTCGATCGTAACAAGTGTGGCTAAAGCCGGTAGTATGAAATCGCCAACATTGATTCAGATTGGTCGTTGATATGAATGGCAGCGATCCGTCATTGCGGTCGATATTGCGGCTTAAAAGACTGTCCAAGAACGCTGCGCAGAATTGTTTTATTTAAGAAATAAGAATATCCTCTTAATTTTTTTTTTGACGCTCAGAAAAGAAAACGTCTGCGTGGATATGTCAAGTTTGCAGAAATTCAAGAATGTAGATTCGGAATTGAGATTCATAATTGACCAAAATCTAATCGTTTTGTTTTGGCGCTTGTTTCACACAGGTGGCGGACGGGTGGACGGCGATGTGTTTCTGGCACGGCTGCGCGGCATGCTCGTGCGGCCCGCCAAGCTTTGGGACGCGGAGGGCGCGCTGGCGTGGTGCACGGAACTACGCGATGGCAAAACCGACCGCGGCGCCTCTTCTGTCGGCCAGCAACCCGACCTGGCCTAAGCGCGCCTCAGAAATCGTAGAACAGCGCTACAGAAAAACATCCATGTGCTCTCGTCCTCCTGCCTATAGACGAATCGTAAGGTGTGCAAACCGCACGTGGCACTTGTCCGCTGGCATAAGTTTTGCGGCTCCCTTGTAACATCAACTTAACATAACGGCTCGTCTGACGGCATGTTCCACCTTATGTGTACGCAGTATGCTTTGCGGAGGGTTAGATTGGGTTCACCTCGTTAAGATTTGTATTTTGCATGCCATTTTCACTTGAGTGCGAGGCTGCGTGTTGAGGAGAGGGTGCTTCATCGCTGTCCAGGAATACCAGCACCTTGAACGAGCCACAGTTAAATTGTTGTTTTCTCATCCTGTTTGAGTTTAACATGTGATTCTGTTGATTTTCATTGAAGCATTGGTTTACGAGGGTGGAGTGTGGACGGGGCGCGCCTATCGCCTGCGAACCGCGGAGTGCTGTTCCTCTCAGGATTAGTACCTGTCGGCGTCCGGTAGCGATGTAAGGAATCATCTGACGGAGGCCTTTGGTATTTGGATGTGGTATATCGATACATCGCAAGAACGATTGTTTGTATGTGCGATCGGTTCAGCTCCTCCTACAACAAAAAGGAAAGCGGTGCGCGGTGTCTGTGTTGCGTCGGCTGTCGTGTCGGCTTTGTCACACCTGTCACATGTACAGATCACTGATCATATTAAGATTGGTAAGTGAAATTGTCGCCGGGTTGTCACCTGCCGGCCGAGCCGACTGCACTTTCCGACTGCAGTTTCCGAGCCGGAAAGTATTTTGCCCCGATACTGATGTACGCCACTGAATACGGCTACGTGCTCAAAATTCCGTCGTTAGCGTGCGCATCGTTCAGGCGCAGGTTGACAACAGTCGCGAAGTCATGTTTACAGATATAATAAGCAGGCTGCGAATTGACCACCCCTCGTTACTTCGGCAGTCGGCTGCATCATCAGTACGACAGTTCATCCACATTGTACATGAGCACTCACGCCAACAATAAGGCGCCAGCGGGCGGCCATTTACGTTCTGAACTAAATACTGTGGAAGTTGCCTGTCGCGCATCATTGAAATAGATATGGGGAGCGAGCGATGATTGATTATCACTTTATATAACCTCTGCACGATCAAGGACCCTGTAGTCGCTGACACTACATTCGGATGATGGTGCGCTATTAATACTGTTGTCGCTCGGGGGTGACCGGTCACAACAGCACGAGGGGAGATGACTCTGCCCGGCAGGTTACCTTATTACTGATAGAAGCACATGCGCTGTCGAAGGATGCGCAATTCAGCGATGTTGGCTGCGCTGAGTCGACTTCACTCATGCCAAAACGCTGCTTGCGACGAGCCTCTTGTGTCTTCTTGATACCGGCATTCGCTTTATTGGCCGTATCGCTGTCCTGGTCGGGTGCTGCTTCTGCTAACAACGCGGAGACGAGCCCCCCCACCTGCTCGTGCTCGCCGCAAAACATTTCCAGTGTCGCGGGCGTAACTTGGCAGGCGGCGACGGAGCTACGCAGCTCCGCCTCCTCAGGCGGCGAGATGGGACCAAAGTAGTGGCGTACCATCTGCACCGCTTCCTCCGGTTGTAGGTAGCCCATGAAGACTTTCCGGTTGACGCGGCCGGGGCGTATTAGCGCGGGGTCGAGGGTCTCGGGGTGATTGCTCGTCATCACCACGATACGGCCGGGGCAGTCGAGCACACCGTCGAGCACGTTCAGCAGACCAGCCAAATTCAACTTATCTTTCTCTAAATCGAACGCCGTCTTCACACTTGACTTCTCTCTATCGACAGTTGGGAAAGGGGCACCGACATCGAATGGACTGGTGTAATCATTTGTTTTATGAAGGGTTCGCCGAGTTTTATCAACGCGTCCAACTACGGCGGATAACACTTCCTTGTCTACGGGGTTCCTTGTAGCATTTCCGTCGTGTTCTCCGCGGCGTTGAACGACAGAACAGGCGGCGTCGACGTCTTCCATGACGAAGATGGTTTTTGTGAAGGGCAGCTTCACGGGAAAGTCCTGCCCGGCCACTTTATACTCGCGGTCAAACATAATATCCATTAGATCCTGATTCGTGTCCACCTTGTTCAGCGGCACGCTAACAATGTGTCGACCAGTGTACTGGGCCAGAGCCTTGATCAGGCTAGTCTTACCGGTGCCGGGCGGCCCGTGGAGCAGGAGGCCAAGTTTATGGGGGTAGCCGGGCACGGCGAACTTTCCAGTACGGTTTGTGAAGTTATCGACGAGAGAGACTACCGACTTTTTGTCGGGATGGAAGAAACCGTTCTCGAACGTCTTCTCTTCTGACAAAGGGTAGCACTTATACAGCTGCATCGCCCCACTTCCACCGCCGTCCTCGCCATCGGAAGAGGCAGGTCCTTTGCGATTGTTGCTGTTAATGGGCGAATAAAAGTACCGGCACTTGCTGTTGCCCTTGCTGCGAGCCAAGTCTTTGTAGTACTCAAACGCGCTGGACATGAATTGCTGTACAAGTACTTCCGGATCGCTCCGGCGCGTCTTGGCCCTTATCGTGAACTCGACAGTCGTCCGGGGAGGAGACGTTGACGAGCCGCCGCTTGAGCCCTCAGCTTCGATCTCGTAGCGCCGAAATTCCAAAACATCGCCATTAGGTAACTTCTGAATGGTGACCCACTGGTCCGTTGGCGGGCTGGAGACGACGGTGTAAGACTGAAGTCGCTTGGATGTGTCGCAAACGTCGTCATCGCCGTCCAAGTCCGTGTCCGAGTTGGAAGAGCCGGACTCTGTCACCGGCTCGTGTAGAAAGAGGTTGCCGTCGGTGAATTGCTGCGTGACAGTCTCGAGGCTATTTATGTAGAATAGGATCGCGCGCTGTAGAATGTGATTATGCACGCCGTCTTGCCCGTCGCTGCTCCACCACGAGTGCGTCCGCTCGTGAACGACGCGCCGCACACAAGTTCGACAACAAAAGTACTTTCTACAGCCGCCGAGGCTCACCTCGTCCAGAACCCTGTCGTTCAGCAGTCGCGTTACGTACTGCAGCAGCGCGGGCAGGCACAAGCACAGCAGCAGATCGAGCGCGCTGTAACCCGTGCTGATCTTGTTCATCATCCCGAACTGGGTCAGCCCGTCGAGCCCGTCGATACCCATTGTGACGCTGGAATGAAAGAATTATTTAAATCTACCGGTACAGGTAGTGACTAATCCTTATAGCCTAATTATTTTGTATACATACGGGGACGGTCGTTTTTTTTCCTTGCCTACGTACAGGTACATGTACTCGGACTGTCTGCTCGTGCCGGTCGTGTGTCTAGCTTCGCGCTACAAGACCTTGGCGTGCTTCTGTCCAAGCGTCAAACAGTGATCGTCATTACTATGCTCTCCAACGCTGCACCCTTCTCTCTCCCGCGCCACCGTTTTATCCACATAGTCGATGGTGCGCTGTCGAAGCACACTGCAGTTCGGCGGTCAAGAGCGGGTGCAATCTTTGTGCTGTGCTGGGCCTTCCTGGATCAATATAAAATCACCAAGTACAGGTAATGTACTACATGTGTGTATGCGTATGGGACGCAAAGCATCCGCAGCATGCTGAGCTATAATAAATTATTCAATTACTAGCTCAGCACGCTGCGGAGGCTTTTTGACCCTGCGCAATAGCCTGCGCAATCATTAAAGAAACTAACGACGAGGTAAGGAAACATCGCGCCTATTAGGCGCCTATTCCTTTTACTCTTTCTATTCCTATTCCTATTCCTATTCCTATTACTGTTTTTTTTTTAAGCACCCGGGTTATGGGACGGGCAGAATATGGGACTTGCGGTGCGAGGGTACCTGCAACTCCCACATCCCGGGGGTGCAAAAAATAAAAAAATGGGACTGGCTAGCCCCCAAAACATGTATGCTCTATACCGGCAACTTACCCGAGGGCACGTTTTCCCTAGAATGTCAGTTTGCTAGCGTAGTGCGCGATTGTTGAACACATCCCACATGCTTGGCCGAAGGGTCAATCATCGTAAAGGTAATCGGGTTGGGTGGGTGGGTCTTCCGTGCGCTTGATAATGGCGTGCGCAAAATGAAGAGACTGCGAAAAGTGAGGGACAATTATTCCGGTACTTTTCGGCAGTCGTCTAGCGAGTGCTGCAAGGGGAGTCATGCATGTCGTCGAGGTAGAGGCCGTTAGCTGTTGGTCGTGGGTTTGTTGAGAGGTGCGCGCGACGCACCGGGTCTAACTAGAATCCTAACTCCTAAGGCGTACGGGTTTTGAAACATATACGGGAGTTACAACATATATTTTTACTTATTAAACCAATCTGGCCGCCATTTACCCGAGGGCACGTTTTGCTAGTGAGTCAAAATGAAAGGGTTGCAATGTGCAACCGAAGTTTAGCGTTGAGCGAGGACGTGTTGGGACGAACAAGGCGAAGAAACGCAACGTCGCAGGTGATAGAGACATTATTGTGGGGTCGGTATACCGCCCCTCCGTCACATGACTATTTGTCTTAGACTGTCTATCCCCCAATCCATGTACTTCGCAACGTGAAGGGGTGCGCCGATGCAACTCGCGGCGCACGCGATGCCTTTACGTAGCCTATGCGATGTCCACGTGAAACTGGGAGGTGGACGCTCACCCACTGCGATGAACGCATTGCGAGGCCACGCGGAGAGTGTGTCGCCAACCCGCCATTCGGTGGAGAGTTCCAACGGGGAAAAAATCATATCCCGTTGTCATATTCCGCGCAAAAGCGAGACCGGAGGTGGAGGCACTAGTCAAGGAAGTCGGCGAGGAGGGGGTTTCGTCAATCCGGACAGCGGAGACGGGGCGACGGGCTTGTTGGCCGGGGCCATTCGCTGGTCGCATGTCGCCTTATGAAGAGGAAGATGTATCATGGCGGCTTGTCGTTTGTGAGATCGTATGTGAGGCAACGTACCCATGTCTCAGCCCGACAAAAGCAAGTGCAGTTGGCGCACACATCCAAAGCGGGGCGGAACGAAGCGAACGAACCATATGCGGACGGTGCCCGGTCGAGTTATACGCGCACTGTGTCATCGTGTAGAAGGACCTTGAGGGCCAACGGGATTGTAATGGTGACGCGTGCCTCGGATGGCGTGATACGCGCTTGTAGGAATGTAGGATACCGAGTCCGCAGCGGGTATCTGTCTAGAGCTTGCCGACGCCAACATGCTCGAGTTGGTGGTCGCGGAAGAATTGTTGATGGCGGAGTAGTACGATTGGAATAGCCCCGCTGAGAATGCGCCGCGGAGGCCGAGCCAGATTGTGTTGCGCACGATGGAGTGGGCGGTGGCGTGTAGGGGGGAGGGGGGGGGGGGGGGGGGGGGGGGGGGGACGTCGGTGAAATATAATTACAAAAATGGCGCAATCCATTGTCGTAGTTGGCGGCAGTAGTGGGGGCGAGGGAAATACTAAGCGCATAAGTACTGCCATCCCGAGGGTGTCGGAGCACATGCCGCCCGCCCCGCCATGTTTCTCGACCATGCCGATGGAGTAGGCGGTGGCGTGTAAGGGGGTTGGGGGGGGGGGGGGGGGGGGGGGGGGGGGGGGGAGGGGGTGCGTCGGTGGAATAAACTTGGCGCAGTCCACTGTCGTAGTTGGCGGAAGTAGTGGGGGTGAGGGAAATACTAAGCGTGTAAGGGCTGTCATCTCGAGGGTGTCGGAGCACGTTCCCGACGCCATGCTTCTCGACAATGTTGCGCGCGTAGCTAGCCGGTGTACGGAGCTGGATGCGTGCCGCGCGTGTTGGGGGTGGTGTTTATCACCAAGGACGAGGTGGTGAGTGAAGGTGGTGATAATGACCGTCTAATTGTACTGGCGATGGCGCCTTGTTATGTGTGCAACAAAGTTGGAGTGGCAGCCGAAAGACCACCTTGCTCCATGCGGGTTGTCGTCGGACCCCCTCTCTCGTGCCGGGCTGACCAATCGTGGGCCGGGGCTTGGTGATTTCCTCCCGGGCCTTGTCGCTCGTGAATGTATGGCCAATAGGGTGTAATTACTGTCGCCGCAACGCCGGCCTATTGAAGCTTGACTGCAAACGCGGTGAAGGCCGTCCTAGGAGGGTTGCAATAATTGTTTTCTTGGCGTCATTCATGGTCGGGGAGTAGTGGGCAGTCGATTCCGCGTATAGGGGGTCGTGGCATCCGAAGTTGAATCATGGCAGTTGTGTGTTCGCCATGGTGGCACGCGGTAGAGTGTGGTCCATATCGCGTGTCCAATCAAGCAAAAATTTGGGGGTTAAGCTGCCAGTCGTCGCAGTCGAGCTCCCGGCTGAGGCTGCCCGCCCAAAAAATGCTTGTTTAGCGGTTGAAACGAGGGGGGATGCTGATAACGTTGACGTCGAGGAGATACAAGAGGCGTCGAAACTTTGTCGTCATGGCGGGCGTCCTCGAGGGTAGTTTGGTAAGGGCGGCGACAACGGTTGTGTTGTGCTCGTGAAGAAGTACGCTGCGGCCGCATAGATGGGACAAGAATGATTCAACGGCCAAGCGGGCCGTGCGCAACTATTTCTACGTGATATGCTCGGAACAATGGTCGCCATACCAAAAGTCACGGGCTTGGAAGTCCGGGTCCTCGTTAAGGACCGCTCCCCAACCGTAGCCGATGGAGTCCACATGGAGAGAAATTGTTTCGATCGACTTGAAAATGGAGCGCCCGTTGTGTTAGGTTGAGTACTATGAGCCATCGCTCGAGTTTGCGCTTAAGCTTGTGTGCGAGCTTGACACGCCCTCCCCATTCTTTCGTGTTTGGAGGAAGCAATGAAGCTTTCGAAGAGAAACGCGTACATGCCAAAGACAGAGATTGAGCTTTGCCCGCCAATGAGACGAGTTGTTGCACGGAGAGCCATCGGGGGTTGTTGATGGCCCGGCCGAGTATGGCCCATGCCTGACAGGCGAGTGCGTCGAGTTTGTCGATCGGGGCCTTGAATGTCTCGGTCTCGAGGTCGATGGCGAGGCCCACTTATTCTCTAACTTGCTCATGCTTTCAACTGTCTTTTGCAAGGTTACCTTGCATGCCGAGTGTGTTGAGCATGGCGTCGATGCGGTCCCGTAGGATAGGTTTAAGGCGACGAGACGAGAGACAACCAAGAGCAATAAGTCGTCCATGTACGGCAGTAGGCGGGCGCCTTGCCATCAAGCATTTCGGAGGAAGTGTCGGGAGAGCATGGTGTGTGTCCGGGCGTCTGGCGGGAAGTGGTTTGCGTCCCGCTGTCTTGATTTGTGAAAACTTGGGTGAGAATGCAGTAGGAGTATGTTGACCATGATCAACTCATGGGAAGGCAGGCTGGGCGCCATAGTTTGCCGCGGTAGCTAACCGTGAAGAAGTAACGATCTTCTTCCCGAATGCTTGGCGTGTACTACTTGTCCAACAGGTCGAGAGACCTAAAAATGTCGCCCTTCCGGGACTACGGGTGTCTCGGGTATTTGAGCGTGTCGCAAGTAATCGGGAGGTATTTGCAAAAGCGGTTGAGCTCTCGCAAGTCGATGATAAGTCACCACTTGTGCACCCCCGACTCTGAGACAAGGAAGAGGCGGGAGACCTATCGAGCGTTGTTGGAGCGCTCAAAAGCGCCCGTGGAATCGAAGTGGAGAAGCTTGATAGTTATAAACGGGAGTTGCTAGGGGGTTGCTTTCATAGTAGAGACTCCGTGGTTGAAAGGATCTGGCCGTAGGCCGTTCTTGAACTATACACGAAAGCCATGGCGTCCACCTGACGACTTGACCGCTCGCGCCCGTTCTTTCCCATTCTTGCCACCTTCGCCACACGCGCGCGGTGTCGCATATAAGTGGAAGACGGGGAACGAGAATCATCGCAGCGGGTCAACCCGTCATTTCATCGTGGTTCTCTTCAGGTTGTTTGGGGTGCCGGGTGCGGCGGCCGATGCTACCGCCGCTGCGGTGGCCTTTCGACTGTGGGCGGCACGGGCCTCAGCTGCGGGGTCTAGGCCGGTGGGTCGGTCCTATATGATCTTGGCAAAAGCGTCGCCAACGGTGGCCTTGATGGAAGCATGTAGGCTGACGTCGAGTGTCTTTCTGTGAATGCATGGCGCAGTACATCCAAGGTGCCCGAAACCGCTGCGAAGCGTGGCTTGCAGAATCGCTCGTGGGCTAACTTCCTCAATACGCGGTCCGTATCCGTGATCGCTTGCCCGCCCTCGGCGATGTGAAGGTAGCCCAACCCGGTACAAGTGGCTTCCTCCGTCGCCGCGTGTGTGAACTTTTCTGGTCGGATGCGAGCAACGGCTTGCTTCTGCGATGTTGTGAGAGGTTCGCCCGCCATCGCGTCCATGCTATCGTCAATTATGGCGTTGGCGCAGGTATCGAAGAAGGTATAACATCCCACGTGGTGGTACTCGTCACAACATGCAAGTGATTTGTGGTTGTGAAGGTAGTGATCCGTGTGGTTATTTAGTTTCCAGAGACGGGTCTCCTCGATGTCGCGCGGGGGTACGCTCTAAACGGGCGGCGATGACTTCGTTGTAGGCGGCGGAGTCATCAGCGAACTCAGGCTCGATGGGCTCGGGGTAGCCGTCAATCACGTGCATTGACTGCGTACGGGCGGCCGTGCCACCCTCCGCCATTATTCTAATTACTGTGGGGGGGGGGGGGGGATACTATGAGACATGAGATACCGTGGTGTCTGAGAGTTGGCTTGGTGCAATTGGGAAAGTAAGGCGGTGTGAGACGCCCAAATCTTCTGAGTAAGCCGTTGTTGTTGAACCGTGCATACACGGAAATGCCATGAGGGGGGTTAGAACCCACTCCTCCCGGAACGGAGTTGTACGCCTTATCCAAGTACCGCCCCAAAAATCGGTACCCGATTGGAACATATTGTGCATATGAATTCCGCGCATCGTGCAAACACTGCAACCACCTATGTGTGGAGGGCCAAGACTCCCCCGGAGTCTAGCGTACGGATGTGTCCATTATCAGACTTACTAAGGGATATCAAAACTCCCCCTTTATGGACAACATCCCATGAACTCCGGCCGGTAGCCTCGCAGTAAACGCGGAGGGCCCATAACATGTTAAACCGTGCACACACGATCAGTAAGGAAGATAACTAACGCACATGTAGTTACTGTCACAGTCACGCAAAGGGACATTCACAGAGACAGCCAGCCCGAGGCGTGGTGTTGGGACAACAGAAGTGTTAGAGCTGTAGCCTAGCGACAGCTCTGTACCAAAAAACAAACAGGTTATCAAAAAAAAAATCTTACAAGAAAAAGCAGTGGAGGCCACCAAGCAAAAAAAAAAGGAAGAAAGGAGGAAAAAACCTAAGCCCGAGGAACAGGAAGGCATGTTAGACAAACAGGTTATCGGTATGTCCGATCTAGACATGTACTAATCATATCTAGAATACCTTACATTAGCAATTTGCAACTAATAACTATAGGGTATTACTTACAACAGTTGCGCGAGGGCGTTGTCGGTGTCTTGAATTTGTTCGGGTCGCTGCTCTACAAACCCGGGGGTGGCGTCGGCAATGGGCTTGGCCGCCGTCATGTGGGCCCGGCCCCCTTATAACGATTGTCCGAGGCGATTATAACACGTCTCATGCGGCGCTCTTCCGAGGGTGACGTGGCGCGTCAAGGTTGAAGGCGAGCTAGACTTGGCTACTTAAGCTATCGCAGTGGGGGGAGGAGACACGTCACTTTTTTTTCCTTTCCATTAATTACATCAACTACTCTGAAAAATATATGCGCTATCGCGCATTTGTTCTGCATCAGCCATAATTGAAATTGACATCGAGTTGTAACATGCTAGACTATGTTGGCTGTTGTCTCAAGGCCCCGACTAGGTGCAGAGTACTTGTTACTTTGGAGTCATACTAGTCTCTATAATTATGATCCTTAAAATGTATGGGGTGTTTCCCTCCTCAACCCTAGGAGTGGTCATGCTTGTGAGAAATTTGGTTGTGTCGCTGTTTCTTGGGTTTATGTGGGCGTTTGCTGTCGGAGGACAGCGCTGCGACTCGGTAGACTTTGAGGAGACAGTGAAGCCATTAGACGGAGTGGACATGGGGTTTGTGAGCGATATATAATACTACCGGTGCGGCTAGGGACTCAACTTTATCTGGCGGGCTCGCGTGCGGAATGTAAGAGGGCGCGTGACGTTGTCAATGGCTGTAGTGTGTTGAAAGCCGGTGCGACTCGTTACGATGGAGAGAATTTGGACTTGGGTCCAAGGCTAGTGGTGCTCAAGTACACCTGCGAGGGGAGCGTATTTCATTTTGATACTCAACACAAATTGTAAGTTGAGAAAAGTTGGAATCCGTACCGTATTTCCATTTCTCGATTTAGATAGTGCATTAACAATAAGAGAAACAAATTGTTAAGCAAACTGTCGCACAATAATTGGTCTCACTCTCTAGATTTTTTTTGGCAGGTGAGCGACGGAGTAGGTCCACCGTCGTGATGAACTACTTCGACCCCGATGTTGTATCTGCGATAGTGGATTGGTACCTCTTTGGATGGCTTACGCCCAGTGGCGACCATACAAGAGCGACACGCAAGACGGCGACAACTTGACAAGATAGCAAACGAAGCTCTCGTGCCCATGCGTGCTTTGTAAATTGTCATATTGTAAAATCATACTCGCGTTATCTTAACAAACATTGCCACGACGCTTCACTAGACAAACCGTCCTAGAGGACTTTACATGCCTTGCCTTACTAAAACTCGATCCCTATATACCATGTGCCGCACCCAATTGTAGTCTACCTACTTGCCTTTTGCGTGAGCACAACTCATGCAAGTCCCTCCACACCCTCCTTGATTTCTCTTTCGTGGATTGTCCAATGCCCATGTGCCATGGCAGCCCACGCTTACTAGAGATCTGATTTTTTGGCAAATCAAGCCCTCCACTGATTTGTAAACCTGCTTTACTTGCGGGTTTATGATGTCTTGCGCTGGTGCTTTCTCTTTTGGACTTGTGTCGACATCCTTTATCTCGTAATTAAGCACTTACATGATTGGCCATGGATATATATATATATATATATATAATATCCTACTACATCAACTTGCTAAAGAGAGAGAGTGTGTGTGTGTGTGTGTGTGTGTGTGTGTGTGTCGGTGTGTCCCCTTCTCATCAGCTTGATTGGATTCGGTACTACAAATGTAATATTTTCGGTTTGGAAAATGCAAGTAGATGGTGTACATCACACTTATTAGGATAGGGATAGGGATATGTCTTTAACTATTGCGCATCGATGCGATGGGTACAGTAAGAGTATTATTTCTGCGATTACAAAAATAAATATTGAGAGAAAGGGTGTGTGTGTGTGTGTGTGTGTGTGTGTGTGTGTGTGTGTGTGTGTGTGTGCGTGCGTGCGTGTGTGTGTGTGTGTGTGTGTGTGTGTGCGTGCGTGTGTGTGTGTGTGTGTGTGTGTGTGTGTGTGTGTGTGTATGTGTGTTTTTGTGTTTGTGTGTGTGTGTGTGTGTGTGTGTGTGTGTGTGTGTGTGTGTGTGTGTGTGTGTGTGTGTGTGTGTGTGTGTGTGTGTGTGTGTGTGTGTGTGTGTGTGTGTGTGCATGATTATGAGAATACAAAGAACGACGGGCACAACTACGGGCTAAATATCTCATCTTCACGGATAGATTAACATCTCATCTTTCGCGGATAGATGGTGGCAAAGTTCACCTAAGAACCGGCCACAACTACGGGCTACATGTATTGTAATTTTTTACAAGACAAAGCAGTGGAGGCCACCTAGCAAAAAGAAGAAAATAGCGAAAAAACCTAAGCCCGAGAAACACGAAGGCATGCCACAGCGTTAGCATTGCCCTCTTGAAAAGCGTCGCGGAGATGGGAACCCGAAGTGCCATGAAGAGCAGCAGAAAGACGTTGCATGAATTCACGTCGCACATCCCCCCAAAAGCCCATCACTATTCTTTCGCGGATGGTGGCAAAGTTCATCTAAAAGCCCATCACTACATGTACGGGCTATCAATACATTTATGGTCAGATTGATTTGAATCTAGAGGTTTGCATATGCAACTTCCATGTGTACGGGACAGTAACACTAGCGGTTACTGTTACCGTTAATGGCGGCGCGTCACACATGCGGGGCAACCACCTTGCCGCGGCAGTTAGACGCAACCAACGACCAACGACTTCCCCAACGGTCAGCTCTAGCTAGCCCGAGCTTTAAAAGCCGTAGCTAGCCACGAGCCTAGGCACTCTCTGCTGTCGCACTCAGCCATTCTAGGCTTCGCGCGAATGCAGTCTCGACTCTCGTAGTCGAGCATGGTGTCAATTTACCATCGTCCCATGCGCACTCGAGCGTCACGCGACACTTCCCCTCGTTCAGCTACGCAGTTAAACAACATGCAGCCTGAGCAATCTACGTCCGCTGCAGCGGCCGACCCTCACGCTACCTCGATCAAACAACACACAGCCGAACATATTCGTACGGCAGTTTTGGCATCGGAACAACGGATTACTGAGCAGTTTTTGGCGGCTAACGCTGCCTTACTCGCACAGCTCCAGCAGTCGACAACCACACCTTCTTTTACTGATCCCCAGCAGTCCATTCCCGCCGACGCGACCCCTGCGACGGAGGGTGGTAAGGAGGCCCCTGAGCCACCTATCGACCTGCTTGACGACGAACCCGAACCCCCCGCGTCCGATTTCGTCGACTTCGTCTACTACGGCGAAGTCATCCCGGCCGGCCTCGAACGTCCCCCACGCGACGTCGAGGAGCCACGTCTGTGGACACTGACAGACGACACAACCCGCGCTCTAAGCGACAAGCGTACCCAATCAGCATACGACGAATACCTTCACATCAGTTGCTATGGCTTCTTCGACAGTTGCGCCAACGCGGCAATTAGAGAGGCTTTGGACACGCTGTCGCACGGCCCACCTCTATCGGCTGAGCAGACGGCAGCGATTGCCCCCATCAGAATGGGTCATCGCACCCACACAGCGACGGAGGAGGCCGCCCGTACTCGATTGGGCTTCCTCCGCCTCACCAAGGGCGGACAAACGAGCACGGATGCGGACCGCGTCTTTGCCGAACTGGCCCACGAGCGATTCTGTCGCCCACGCCCTACCGCGGTCTCCGTCCCACATGATGTGCTACGCCAAGCGTTCGTCGACCGCGCGTTGAAAGTCAGCCTGCATGCCGCCAGCAAGGAAGCTGCCGGCGCCGCGTTCGCGAAGCTCACACCAGACAAGCCTACATGCCCCGACGCTAGGGCACGCAAGGCAGCAGCCGACAAACGCAAGGCCGCGGCAGCAGCAGCAGCAGCACCCCGCGCCACCCCCTTGGCCAAGCCGAGCGACCCGACAAAACCCTCGACCAAGATATGACGGTGTGGCCCGCCGCGCCGATGCCTTCTCCCCGACATCTTCCTTCATGCGCCACCGCGTGTGTCGAAGATGGCGCCGGGAGTGGGAGCGCATCGGCGCGAGCGGCCAAGTCCTAAGTTGGATCCGCCATGGCGGACGGGTGAAGTTCAAACATGGCGCCCGACCCAAGCCTTTCAACCACGGCATATCGATGCTAGACGCAACACCAGCCCAACTCGAGTTTCTCAACTCGGAATTGCCACGCTTCGAGGCTTGCTGAGCGTGGGAACGCGCGGAGAACTCTCGCTACGTGTCCCGGATGTTTCTAGTGCCCAAGCCCGGGTGTAATCGGTGGCGTCTGATTATCGACCTTCGAGAACTCAACCGTTACTGTTCAACGTTCAACATGACGTGCGAGACCCTCAAGCACCTTCCCCACCTCTCCCGTCCGGGCGGCTACTTCGTCTCGCTCGACCTCGCCGATGGGCACTACACCCTTGGCATCCGGGAGGAAGACCGAGACTTCTTCACGGTCAACTACCGCGGCACCCTGTGGCGCCTCGCGTGCCTTCCCATGGGCTGATCGGGCTCGGCTGACTACTTTTGCAAGCTTACCCAGGTGATTACGAACCATCTACGGCGCCCACCCCCTCCCACGCCGGCATAAACGCCGAACCACGCGCGCCCATCCAACCGTTTTCTACGGAACGTTCGTTGGCGCGGTATGAGACTCCTCGCCTATATGGACGATTTCCTTTTCCTAGCGGACTCTTACCACAACGCGATGCTCCTTCGCCAGCGCGTCGAGGCCCTGCTGGACAGCCTAGGCCTTCAACGCAACCCCAAGAAAGGCGTGTGGACGCCAACACAAGTCGGCGACCACTTGGGCTTAACGGTGAATTTACAACTCGGCATGTTTCGTGCCCCACCCGCAAAACTGCAACATCTCGCGCAACACGCGTCAGCCCTACTCGGCCGGGCGGCTTCCAACGCCCGATGGCTACCCACCCGTCAACTCGCGGCCTTCGCGGGAAAAGCCCAATTTCTCTACCTCGCCATCGCACCTGCCCGATTCTTTTACGCGAGCTACACAACGTGTTATGGTTGGGGGGGGGCGCGTGCGCCTCACCCACCAGCTACGTCGCGACCTCGAGTGGTGGCGCACGGTTCCCACCCAACACAACGGCCGGTCATTCTACAAGCCCATCGAGACCGCCCACCTTCACGCCGATTCCAGCGACTACGGATGGGGAGCCGTGCTCAACGACGACTCCAACTACTAAGCACGCGGCTTTTGGACCGCCACCGAGCGTCTACAACACATCACATGGAAAGAACTTCAAGCCGTTCGGCACGCCGTCGAGTCCTTCCTTACTCAACTCAAAGGCCGTCAAGTCCTCCTACACGAGGACAACACGGCAGTGGTGGCCACCCTAACCAAACTCACCTCTCGGTCGCCCGTCATGATGACCGAACTCCGGCGCTTGTGGTACCTCCTCGACACCAACGACATCCACATCCGCCCGCGATACATCCGATCGGCCGCCAACATCTGGGCGGACTCGCTAAGCCGCGAATTAGACACCGAGGACTCGCAGCTTAACCCCCGTCTTTTCCGTCACCTATAAGAACGGTGGGGTCCGCATACGATCGACCGTTTCGCGTCTATGCTAAACGCCCAACTCCCGCGGTTCAACGCCCGATGGAGGGACCCGCAGTGCGAGGACGTCGACTGCCTACGCCTGCCCGATGCGGCCTGGCACCGCGAAAACAGCTACTGCAACCCCTCATGGTCCGCCCTACCTGCGCTGGCCGCCAAGTTGGCCCAATCACAATCCGGAGCGACAGTCATCGCCCCCTATTGTCCGGACAAAACGTGGTACCACGCTCTCTCCCGGCTCGCCACCGCGACTTTACACTTCCCGGCGGCCCGCGACCTTTTCTTTCCCGGTCGGCTCGGCAAGCGAGAGGGGGTCGGACCTCCCGCGTGGAGTATCGTGGCCTTTTGGCTCTCACTCCCTCCTAGCAGTACGGCCGACGCGGAGCGATTGGCCGTGCGTTACGCCTGGACCGATTAATTCCCGCAGTACAGCCCGTTCGCTCTCTCCGCCACCACTTCGCTACTGCATGCAATTAGGAACAGCACCGGCGCCCTGGGCCGCCGATCAGGGTGAAACTTTTCAAGACCTTCTAGGAATCGACAAGCTTGGACTTACGGCAGTCGCCCTGCTCAGCAACTCACTAGCGCCCTCTACGTACGCTAGTGACGACAGCGCGCTCAGACAGTTATATTATATTATATTTATATTTTGTACAGAGGAAAACATCGCCCCGCTACATGCCACCCCGGCCACAATGGTGCGCTACACAGCTTGGTTGGCTCTGCTTGGCACAGTCGCCGCCAGCTCGCTGCAACCCTACTACTCCGCCGTCAACAAGCTCTTCCGGAACCACCAACGCCAACCCATTGCGGTGGGCGAACTACTCGCCGACGCTAGGCGAGGCATCGAAATGCTGCAACGACGCCTCGTACCGGCTAACTCACGCCTCCCACTTCCCGCCCCCGTCGCCCTCAACGTCCTACTGGCAGCTAACACTGTACGTGACAGCCTTACGTGAACCCCCGCAGCCTTTCCACTGCTGATGCGTTTCATGGCCTGCTTAGCGGTTTGCGTCAATTACATCTTTTTCTTCCGCGCAGAAATTGGCGCCCGGTGCCAAACCGGTGACATCGCCGTGGACCGGCCTACACAGCAAATCTGTCTTTTCGTGCGAAAGTCTAAAGGCGATCAACGCCGTGACACCCGCGACAAGCTAGTCTTCGCTATCCCTATTGCAGCCAACCCCATTTTGGCAGACATGTTGGACTACTACTCGCAGCAACGCGCCACGTTCTGCGCTAAATTCTACACGCGACCACCCCTTGCCGCCTTTTGGAGCTTCTCACCTTCTGAAACCTCCGCCGATTGGGGGGCCGCGTCCACCATTTCCGCCTGGCTCTCCCTCGCCCTCCTCACCGTCGACACCTCCGCGCCCGCCGGTTTTAAATGGACATCGCACAGCCTCCGGAAAGGCGCTGCTTCCGCCGCTAGCTGCATCGGCGCGCCCCTTCCCGTAATCAAATACATGGGTAGCTGGGCCAAGAACAGCTCTGTGACCGAAGGCAAGTACATTGACCCAACCATGACCCCAACACTTCCTGCTTGGTGGTTCTTCGGCTGGCTCACTCCGCCCCCCCCGCAACACTAATTTTGGCTGTGCAAGCCTTTGGCTTTAGGTTACTGGCAAAACGTGCCCTAGGGTAAATGGTCATATTGATTTGAATCTAGAGGTTTGCATATCCAACTTCCATGTGTACGGGACAGTAACACCAGCGGTTACTGTTACCGTTAATAGCGGCGCGTCACACCTGCAGTGCAACCACCTTGCCGCGGCAGTTAGACGCAACCAACGACCAACGACTTCCCCAACGGTCAGCTCTAGCTAGCCCGAGCTTTATAAGCCGTAGCTAGCCACTAGCCTATACACTCTCTGCTTTCGCGCTCAGCGATTCTAGGCTCCGCGCGAACCCACCCACCCAACCCTATAATCCTGCGTTAATCGGCCCCTAGGCCCCGCCTGTGGGTGTCTTTTGGCCAAATTGTAAGCAAGCTGACACCTTTGGCAAAACTTGCCCTAGGGTAAATGCTATATTCCCTATATATTCCCCTATGTATACACTCTTCCCATAAAGTCCGTTACTAGTGAAATAGGGCCTTTCGCGTAGGGCGGGTGTTTACCATGTAGGGTTTCTAGGGTTTAACTGTACTTTAGCTCGTTGAAAAGGCGGACCGAAACTTGTGTTGACGGTGAAGTAAAGGGGGAAGCAGGCCCAAATGGGGCCCGTCACGGCTACGAACTGACGTATTAGGGTTTGCGGGTCAACCCCGATTTCGGGGCATACCCTGATTCGGGCGCCCCGGAATTCGGATTTTCCGCACTTTGGCTCGTGAAAACTCCCGAAATCGGCGACACAACACGCGGTGTTTACGATCCCAGCATGCTGTCCACAAACATGGGAGCACGTGGGTGTGATGGCATGTTCCGTTAAGATGCTTGACGTGGGTGGGATAGGGGCCGGAAACCCATAGCTTGGGAGGCTTAAAAAAGCCTAACTTTGCCGTACGGTGTCCGATTCGAGCAAACCAAGTTGCAAATGGAAGCCCTTCCCCCAAGTAAATGGATGTTTTCAACTTTATTTACGTCTACCGGCCGGTTTTTGCGTCAAATCCGCCGTCCGATGCCATCCAGCCCCTCGTACAGCCAACTAAAGTTTATAGGGTTTCAAAATCTGCCACATTTGCGCGGGGCTAGCAACCCTTGGACATGTGGTACCCGCACACCCGCTCCGCCAATACGCTCAACAATCAGCGCTCTATATTTCGTCTATTCACGGCGTCACCCATTTCATGCCCCATGTTGGCATGGTGCCGTGCCATTTGCCGCATGCCAAACCAAGGCCCGTGCTAGGGTACTTTGAAAGCTCCCCGCCATATTTCACGCCCGGCAATGCGAAAGCTTGAAAGGCCAGCGATCCGCGCGCTAGGGTGCTTACACTCCAAGTCAACCGTCCCTCAAGCCCAATAGGTCCCTAGCCCGTGCTCCTTGGCTGTATTTTCGGGCACTTGGCAAGAAAACCTAGTGCACACGATATGCCATTCCCGGTATTGCCGCTCTGTAGGCGGCCGGGCGCAACACACTCGGCGGATACTCGTGCAATTGTGCAAACATGCTCAAAGCCCAATGTCGAGTAGTCTCCCGGCTTATCGCGACACTGCGTGCACCGAGCCACGGATAGAGGCATGCATAACATGCACATCCATGAATTTCGGCCTGCAAAATTTCGGCCGCAAATCCAACGTGTGTGCCCACAATAATCGGAGCGTGCCGATAGAGGTGCTCACGTCAGTGAAGAGCGCGCCGTGGTGTGTTGTTCGAAAGTCATTACTCCACCCCCCAATCGAATTGCATGGCCATCGCGGCTGTGCGCTAGTAAAGGACTTATTCATGGGAAGAGTGCATATTGACGAAAATACGGGTACAGGTACTTGTATATTTATGGTCAGATTGATTTGAATCTAGAGGTTTGCATATCCAATATCATGTGTACGGGACAGTAACTCTAGCGGTTACTGGTACCGTTAATATCTGCGCGTCTCGCCTGCAGGGCAACCACCTTGCCCGAACAGCTAGACGCAGCTAACGACCAACGACTTCCCCAACGGTCAGCTCTAGCTAGCCCGTGCCTTATAAGCCGTAGCTAGCCACGAGCCTAGGCACTCTCTGCTTTCGCGCTCAGCCAATGTAGGCTTCGCGCGAATGCAGTCTCGACTCTCGTAGTCGAGTAGGGTGTCAATCTTACTTTTCGTCCCATGCGCACTCGAGCGTCACGCGACACTTCCCCTCGTTCAGCTACGCAATTCCCCAATATGCAGCCTGAGCAGTCTACATCCGCCGCAGCGGCCGACCCTCACGCTACCTCACTCGAACAACGCACAGCCGAACAGATTCGTACGGCAGTTTTGGCATCGGAACAACGGATAACGGAACAGTTTTTGGCGGCTAACGCTGCCTTACTCGCCCAGCTCCAAAGACCCACAGCTACACCTGCTCCTACTGATCCCCAGCAGTCCATTCCCGCCGACGCAACAGCGACGGAGGGTGGTAAGGCGGCCCCCGAGCCACCTATCGACCTGCTTGACGACGAACCCGACCCCTCCGCGGCCGAGTTCGTCGACTTCACCTACTACGGCGAAGTCATCCCGGCCGGCCTCGAACGTCCCCCTCGAGACGTCGAGGAGCCACGTCTGTGGACTCTCACGGACGACACCGCCCGCGCCCTAAGCGACAAACGCACCCAAGCGGCATACGACGAGTACCTACACATCGGGTGCTATGCCTTCTTCGACAGTTGCGCCAACGCGGCAATTGGCGAGGCTTTGGACACGTTGTCGCACGGCCCACCTCTACCTACAGAGCAGGCGGCAGCGATTGCCCTCATCCGAGCGGGCCATCGCACCCACACAGCGACGGAGGAGGCCGCCCGTACTCGACTGGGCTTCCTCCGCCTCACCAAGGGCGGACAAACGTGCACAGATGCGGACCGCGTCTTTGCCGAATTGGCACACGAGCGCTTTTGCCGACCGCGTCCTACCGCGGTCTCCGGCCCATTGGACGCGCTACGCCAAGCTTTCGTCGACCGCACGCTTGAAGTCAGCTTACACGCCGCCAGCAAGGCCGCCGCCGGCGCCGCTTTCGCAAAGGTCACGCCGGACAAGCCCACCGGCCCCGACGCTCGAACCCGCAAAGCCGCCGCCGACAAACGCAAGGCCGCTGCTGCAGCAGCAGCCGCGGCACGAGCCGCCCCCCCCCCCCCCAAGCCGACCGACCCGGCTAAAACCCCAAGCAAGAAATGATGGTGTGGCCCGCCGCGCCGATTCCTGCTCCCCGACATCTTCCTTCATGCGCCACCGCGTACGTCGAAAATGGCGGGAGTGGGAGCGCATCGGCGCGAGCGGCCAAGTCCTAAGTTGGATCCGCCACGGCGTGCGTGTGAAGTTCAAGCACGGCCTACGTCCCAAGCCGTTCAACCATGGCATCTCCATGCTAGACGCCACACCCGACCAACTCGAGTTTCTCAACTCGGAACTACCACGCTTCGAGGCTTGCGGCGTATGGGAGCGCTCTACGAACCCCCGCTACGTCTCCCGGATGTTCTTGGTGCCAAAACCCGGATGCAATCAATGGCGCTTGATTATCGACCTTCGAGAACTCAACCGCTATTGCTCAACATTCAACATGACTTGCGAGACCCTCAAGCACCTCCGCCATCTATCTCGACCGGGGGACTACTTCGTCTCACTCGACCTCACCGATGGGTACTACACCCTTGGCATCCGGGAGGAGGACCGAGACTACTTCACGGTCAACTACCGCGGCACCCTATGGCGCCTCGCATGCCTCCCCATGGGGTGGTCGGGCTCCGCCTACTACTTTTGCAAGCTCACGCAAGTGTTTACGAACCACCTCCGCCGCCCTCCTCCTCCCACTCCCGCATCTACACCGGCCGGCCCGCGCCGCCCGTCCAAGCGCTTCCTCCGGAACGCGCGATGGCGAGGCACCCGACTACTCCCCTACATGGACGACTTCCTCTTCTTAGCGGATTCCTACGACGAGGCCCTCTTACTCCGGCAGCGCGTCCAAGCCCTGCTCGACAGCCTCGGCCTACAACGCAACCCCAAGAAAGGTGTATGGACGCCAACGCAAGTCGGCGACCACTTGGGCCTCACGGTGGATTTACTACGCGGCGAGTTTCGCGCCCCACCCGAAAAACTGCTACACCTCGCACAACACGCTTCGGCCTTGCTCGGACGAGCAGCGTCCAACGCACGATGGCTACCCACACGCCAACTCGCAGCCTTCGCGGGAAAAGCGCAATTCCTCTACCTCGCCATCGCGCCCGCCCGATTCTTTTTGCGCGAGCTCCACAACGTCTTGGCTACCCGTACCGGTTGGGGGGGACGCGTGCGCCTCACCCACCAACTCCGACGCGACCTCGAGTGGTGGCGCACGGTACCCTCCCAACACAACGGCCGGTCGATCTACAAGCCCATCGAGACCGCCTATTTGCACGCCGACTCGAGCGACTACGGGTGGGGAGCCGTCCTCAACGAGGACGCCAATTACCAAGCCCGCGGGTTTTGGAGCGCCCCCGACCGCCTCCAACACATTACGTGGAAGGAACTTCGAGCGGTCAGGCACGCGGTCGAATCCTTTCTACCGCAACTCCGAGGACGACAAGTCCTCCTCCACGAGGACAACACTGCCGTGGTCGCCGTCCTAACCAAGCTAACATCCCGGTCACCCGTCATGATGACGGAGCTACGGCGTTTGTGGTTCTTACTCGACACCAACGACATCCACATCCGCCCACGCTACATCCGGTCAGCCGCCAACGTCTGGGCCGACACGCTCAGCCGCGAGCTGGACTCCGAGGACTGGCAGCTAAACCCTCAACTCTTCAACCACCTTCAGCGCCGGTGGGGCCCGCATACAATCGACCGGTTCGCTTCCATGCTCAACACGCAACTTCCACGCTTCAACGCCCGCTGGCGCGACCCCTTGTGCGAGGACATCGACTGCCTACACCTCCCCGACGCAGCGTGGAAACGCGAGAACAACTACTGCAACCCCCCTTGGTCTGCCCTACCCGCACTCGCCGCGAAACTCGAACAAGCTCAAGCCGCGGCGACTGTCATCGCCCCCTACTGGCGCAACAAAACGTGGTACCACGCGTTCGCCCGCTTGGCCACCGAGACCGTACACTTCCCAGCGTCCCGCGACCTGTTCTTCCCCGGCAGGCTAGGCAAGCGAGAAGGGGTCGGACCTCCCGCTTGGAGCATCGTGGCCTTTCGGCTAGCACCCCCTCTTGGCTCTACACTCGACGCGGTGCGATTGGCCGGGCGATACGCCCGGACCGATTAATTACTCCTGTACAACACGTCCGCCCTCTGCGTACAGGACCGCCGCGCTACGGATTACGCCGCGAAGCAGCACAGTCGCCCTGGTCCTCCGAACTGGCTGAAACTTTTCAAGACCTCCTAGGATCAGATAAGCTCGGGGTTACAGCGGTTGCCCTACTCAGCAACTCGCTAGCGCCCTCTACGTACTCGAGCTACCAGAGCGCAATCCGACAGTTTTTTATTTTTTGTGCAGAGGAAAATATCGCCCCGCTACAGGCCACGCCGGCCACGATGGTCCGCTACACGGCCTGGCTAGCCCTCTTGGGAACGGTCGCGGCCAGCTCGCTGCAGCCCTACTTCTCCGCAATTAACAAGTTCTTCCGCGACCACCAGCGCCAACCTATCGCCGTGGGCGAACTCCTGGCGGACGCCCGCCGTGGACTCGAAATGCTGCAGCACCGCCTGCTGCCCACCACCGCGCGCCTCCCGCTACCCGCACAAGTCGCTCTAGACATCCTACACGCCGCCAACACCCTCCACAGAACTTTCGCATGGACCCCTGCTTCCCTCCCTCAGATACAGCGCTTCAGAGCCTGTTTAGCGGTGTGTGTCAATTACATGTTTTTCTGCCGCGCCGAAACTGGCGCCCGCTGCCAGACCGGCGACCTAGTGGTCGACAGGCCCTCTCAACAAATCTGCCTATTCGTGCGCAAATCTAAAGGAGACCAGCGCCGCGACGCAGCCGATAAACCTGTCATCGCTATCCCGGTAGCGGCTAACCCCGTCCTGGCAGACCTGCTCGACTATTACACGGAACAGCGAACTACATTCTGCAGTAGATTCTACAGCAAGCCACCCCCGCTCGCTTTCTGGAGTTTCTCACCTGCAGAACCCTCCGCCGATTGGGGTGCCGCGTCCACCATCTCCACCTGGCTCTCCCTCGCCCTCCTCACAGTCCACTCGTCCGCGCCCGCCGGCTTTAAATGGACGTCGCACAGCCTACGGAAAGGTGCGGCGTCCGCTGCCAGCTACATCGGCGCGCCCCTCCCCGTAATCAAATTTATGGGTGGCTGGGCCAAGAACAGCTCTGTGACCGAAGGCAAATATATTGACCCAACCATGACCCCAACACCTGCTGCTTGGCGGTTCTTCGGCTGGCTCACTCCGTCCCCCCCGCAACACTAATTCTGGCTGTGCAAGCCTTTGGCTTTAGGTTACTCGCAAAACGTGCCCTAGGGTAAATGGTCAGATTGATTTGAATCTAGAGGTTTGCATATCCAATATCATGTGTACGGGACAGTAACTCTAGCGGTTACTGGTACCGTTAATATCTGCGCGTCTCGCCTGCAGGGCAACCACCTTGCCCGAACAGTTAGACGCAGCTAACGACCAACGACTTCCCCAACGGTCAGCTCTAGCTAGCCCGTGCCTTATAAGCCGTAGCTAGCCACGAGCCTAGGCACTCTCTGCTTTCGCGCTCAGCCAATCTAGGCTTCGCGCGAACCCACCCACCCATCCCTATAATCCCGCGCTAATTGACCCCCAGACCCTGTCTGTGGGAGTCTTTTGGCCAAATTGTAAGCAAGCTGACATCTTTGGCAAAACGTGCCCTAGGGTAAATACGGAAAAGTCCACGGTAAGGTACGGTACGGGCAGTCGCCGCGCCGCTCGCCAGGTCGTCTCGCCGGTCCTCTGTCAACCTCACGACCAGTCCGGCAGCATGCAGCGGCGAGCCGCGCCACTCGGCACCTGTATACAGCAGTACCTATTGTTATTGGCCGTCGGTAGGAGTGCAGCACGCGCCCGCCGCCCCGAGGACAGCCTCTTGCGCCTTGGGCCCACACCGGCCTCCCCATACCTCAACCTCTTTTAAGTGACCATACATGTATACAGCACGACGCGTTCATTCACACACGAATTGAACGACTCTTTAGCGAGCGCATAATTATTCTAATACAGCACTGCCGGCGACCGCTGCCGCTGAGGCCTCACCGAGCAGCAGCACTCGACGAAGTCGCCGCCTTCTTTTTCAGCCGCACACACGCATATACACACACCCGTGGATCGTGCCCCACGAAACGTGTATCACTTCTCAATGGCCTCCATCCGCAGCGTCTGGTACCGGTAGCGTGGAGGCTGGGGAGTGCTGGCGGTGCAGTCGGAGAAACGCGAGCGGTGGCGACGGCACAGCACTACCAGTATTGAGCGGAGGCGGACTACAGGCGCTCGGGAACTGTGCTTGGCAGCCTATACAGGCGTGAAAAGGAGAAGAACTGAACGCAGGGCATTCACACCCGCGTGAGGCCCCTTCATTTTTCAGACCTCACTCCTCACTCCTCGCTTCAACCCCCAACCCTCACGCGCTCTTGTCCTCACTCTCCCTCACACACCCACACCCGCACTCCACACGCCCTTGAACACGCAGCACCAGCACTCTGTACACATAAGTATTCCTCCCCCTTTTTCTCCCTGTGTCCACTCAAACTCTCCCTCTCCCTCCCTCTCTCACTCCCTCTCTCACACCCCCCCCCCCCTCTCTCTCTCTCTCTCTCTCTCTCTCTCTCACACACCCCCCCCCCCCCTTCTCTCTCGCTCTCTCTCACACACACACACACACACACACTCCAAACCTCCCTGAACAAGCAGCACCATGTTTCTTACCCTTCCCCTTCTCCTCTTCTGAGACTACGCTCGTCTCCTTCTATTTGCCGTGTCTCAGCGCGGTGTGGTTTCGCAGGCGCTTTCATGTTTTCTAGGTGACACGGTCGGTGCAGGCAGCTCAAAAAATGGCGGCGAGGGAGGACTATGGGCGCGGGAGGTGGGTGGGAAACCCTCCTGTTTGGGTGCCGCCCCTGGACCTGGGCCCTATCATCCGGGCACAGCTAGAGAGCAGCAGCCTGGGCTCCGGGGTGGTGCTGCAGGCGGCCACGCCGAACAAATCCAGCCGGCGCTCGGCAGCAGAGGCGGTGCTGCTGCGGCTGCAACAGATCAGCGAAGGTGCCGCAGTCGTTACCCCCCTTGGCAGTCATTCATCCACTTTTACAGACCCTGAGATTCCCGCACGGGACCCTGTTAACATCAGGCCTGGTCTGCCAGGAATACTATATGTATGTATCGTCAGGGGAGATATACCGAGCTGAGTTGTTTGAGACAAATGCCCATCCAATCATTCGTACATCCATACTCTCACATGCTCATCAACATATGGATTGGCTTACGTATGAAGTTGACCGAATGTTGACGGAGCCCTATCGACTTGACCCCATAACCATTTTCCCTCGTTTTGATTATCTCATTTATCATCACCCAAGCATTCTCACTACTCCAGCCTGCCTCCCTCGTAACCTGTTGCAGCACTTTCTTTTGGTCATAACTAAATATACCGTAGCCGGTAACCTCACAGCCAGTGCCCCACGCCACCATTTCATTCCATTTAAATTAATCCCTGTTAAAGGACACTCGCCCTGTCAGACATACATAGCTTGTCAGCGACCAGCACTCGCCAGTTGGCAGGTATGCTGGAAGGTGGAGCGGGAGGGGTTTATAGCTACATGGCCTGCAGTTTTATTTGTTCAAAACTGCGCCACTCACGGAGTAGCTCCCTCTCTCCCTGCCGTGTGGCACCGTGACAGGCCACCGGGAGAGCCCCTACAGCAGCGACAGCGACTCGGATGTGACCATGTGCTCGGTGGAGGACAGTCCCGCGGGCTCACCGATGTCA
>JAPMLY010000316.1:0-175000 GCA_026401115.1 Tetraselmis chui
CGGCAGTGAAGGCTGTGGGACGGCCCAGCAGCCCAGCCCCTCAGTCGTATAATCCGCCAGTGCGGGTGGATCTGCGTCAGAGCGAGGAAAGGGTGCCGCTGTCGCCCAAGTATCAAAAGCTTTGGAGCGAGCTGAAGAGCAAGCAGGAGCCCATTCTGACCCTGCCGCGCCTGGGGAAGGTGGCTCGCTTGTCATGCGGAGGAACCTCCACGATGACATTCAAGAACTGGGCCGTAAGCGCGCCCAGCTTACATTTGTTGATACTGAGGAAAAGCGAGGGGGGGGGGGGGGGGGGGGGGAGGGGGATATGCGAAAGAGTGACCTCTCTCTTGTGTACTATTCACAGGAAATAAAGGCGTCGTCGCCAAATCTTAATCGCACGCTCCCCGTTCGAAGGGTTTCCTTGCCCCTGTTGGCTCGCGCCGTTGAGGACAGTCCATGCTGGAAGGTGGGCTAGCTGTCATCATCCACACTCGGCCGCCCAATCGATGTTCAATTTCGCACACACCCACACATACACATATACACACACGCACAAACATACATATACACACACGCACCTACACACACTCACTCACGCATATCTGCACTTATCACGTGCAAGCACGCACGCACACAGACATGTATTTTCTCTCTCTCACACACACACACGCACACACGTCCACGCATGTTCTCGAACACAGGCGTACACAAACATAGACATACTTTCACACATACACTTGAACGCTTCCACATATTCTCACACACACACACACACACACACACACACCTACACATATACACACACGCACAAACATACATATACACACACGCACCTACATACACACCCACTCACGTATATCTGCACTCCACACGTGCAAGCACGCACGCATACAGACATGTATTTTCTCTCTCTCTCTCTCTCTCTCTCTCTCTCTCTCTCTCTCTCTCTCTCTCTCTCTCTCTCTCTCTCTCTCTCTCTCTCTCTCTCTCTCTCTCTCTCTCACACACACACACACACACACAGACGCACACACGTCCACGCATGTTCTCGAACACAAGCGTACACAAACATAGATACACTTTTACACATACACTTGCACGCTTCCACATAATATCGCACACACACACACACACACACACACACACACACACACACACACACACACACACACACACACACACACACACACACACGCGCGCGCGCGGCCTTCCGAGACTATGCTCATGTTGTAGGACTCTAAATACAAGAAACCAGGCTGTGAGTTTCGCGTACCCACGGGAAAGTCAACCGATGAGGAGCCGCTCTGTGCAGTTGTTGGTAACTCGGGAAAGCTGAGGTGTTGCTCCCTACCAGCCAATCACTGGTCTCATGTCGAGTGCATGGTGCGACGATATTTGTTTCTGGAATATGCATCGTGCGTGCGTTGGGTTTACGGCGTTTTTTGTGGCATAGGACCCAGCATTGGCAAAATGAGATCGATTCCTGTGACATTGTGATCCGCTTCAACAATGGCATTACGAAGAAGTTTGAAAAAAACGTGGGCACCAAATCCACCATCCGTCTCTTCAACGGCCCGTACACGGGACCGAAGCAGGTAGGGCTATACAGGGTAAAGCATGTTGGCCGGTAGGGCGAAATGTTCATGTCTGTGGGAGGTATGCCTTCAGTGGTATCTGCTACCTAACAGCATGCGCATGTGGGTGGTGCTGGCTGCAGCCTGGTGAGATGACCATCGCGGAGATGCGCGACCTGGCGCTGCGGCATTGGGTGAAGAGCTGGATGAAACGGCCGCCTGGGGAGATGCTCGCGTTCGTGATGGACCCGGAGTTGATATGCCACGCTTGGGACTGGGTGGGCCGGGCAGGGGAGAAGCCGTCCTCGGTGAGTTTGGCGGCCATAGACTGCACAGATGTGATGAATTGTATAGCCAACACCCTATTTAGATGCACAGGTTATGAAATGTTGAACGCACGCACGGTGGTAGAACGCACGCACGCACACACACACACACACACACACACACACACACACACACACACACACACACACACACGCACACACACACACATACACACACACACACACACACACATACAGGGACTTATGGAAGCTTTGTGTCGTCTGTGTTGCGATTCCACTCTAATTAACTTATTTCTACAGATATCTGGTCATACCTGTATTCCTGAGTGGCCGTCAGGCTCTGAGTTATTACAACTGCAACCTAATAACTGTAAAACACCGATCAGTGAAACTACAACTTGTATGGTATGGCATTGGTATTGGGAACGCGATTTAGAGCTTCCACAATGCGACGAAACTATGATATTCATTCACTGTGTACCCGGCTGTATAAACCATGCCAAGCGGGAATTGCACTCATCAACCGGCATACAGTCTTCGCGCAGTTTCTGGCCTATTGCCAAGATTTACTTGCGGTGTCCATGCCAGCTGTGCAAAACCAGGCCGGGTCTGCAAGTAGACTACCTATATCTCAACAATGAAGTGCGTCATGGTGTGGTCATGGTGTGGACTTTCAGAAAAAGATACGGGTCCATGTTGCATGAGAAGTTTAGGGTTTCAAATAACTAATATCAATAATATGCACCTGAATACCTCAAACCTGTTGTGAATACTTTCATCTAGCTGTGCGTTTTCATGACAGTTTTCATGTTTGTCATTATTGACAGGCTGTGTGTGTGTGTTGTGTGTGTGTATGTGTGTGTGTGTGTGTGTGTGAGCAGGGCATTGTTGGAATCATTCTGGCGCTGCAGCTGTGCCGCCATGTGCACGTTTTTGGTTTCTCGGCAACCGACTACTTTGATAAATCCGTCCGGCCGCACTATTACGACTGGGAGCGGCCCAAGCCGGGGCGGGAGGATGTGCACCCCTTCGCGCAGGAAGCTCTGGTTTATCAGATGCTGCAGGATGCTGGAAAGCTGACACTCCATGAATAGGCCAAGCGGCTGGGGGTGACGGGAGTGTTCAGACGCGGGGTTAGAAAGACTGAAGTGGTATGTGAATTGCGTACCTGGTTAATCAGGAGTCGTCTCCCTTTTGGGCGTATGCAACAAAATAATGAAGAAGCACCATCATCCCTCTCGATCGACTGTCCCTTTTCCGACACAACTGCCTACATAACACAGAGATACTCGTGCACGCTTGCCTGGACACCGCCCCCTCCTGCAGGTGATGTTGCAGCACAACGGATGATGTGCCTGATTTCAATTATGTACATATGTTGCTGCAGCCGTTTAGGCCACGCATGGTTGTCTTTGCTGACCGCACATCAGTTGCGCGCCTTGAGTACATGTCAGCTGCGCGTGAAATTATTCTAAACAGGCCATGTGTTATTTTATCCGCCGTTTCCTTCCTTGACTTTTAAGGTTTACTATTCAAAGCTACCTGCTTGCGCCTGGCCCACCAGAGTGGATAGGACCGGCCACATTGGCAAGCGGGGCTGGAAGTGAGCGTGCACTGTGTCGCGGAGCAGCTTCCCGCAAGGAGGGCCAGTGAGGCTTTCACTCTGGCAGATGTCGAGGGCGTCATAGTTTGAAGAGGCTATGCTGTCGCCTGACTGGCTCTGCCGCGGCTCCCATTTTTCACTCAGCATGTTCATGGTTATTTTTGGCTCTGCATCTCCCCCCAGGCCTAGAAACTGTGCTAAGCGAATGGGGAGGTCGGATGCTTTTCTCTCAAGCAGAGGGTACGGCAGGTAGAACTTCTGTAGGCAAGGGAGTGCGCGAAAGAGGTGCTCAAGATGGCTTAGAGAAAACTCGATGGTTCGAAGTTGCTGCCCAAAGTCGCCCTTGGCGAAACCGCGCCTGTAAGTGGACATCACCGCGTCCACAGGATTCCTGTGCAGCAGCACCACTTTGAGGTCCAGCCTGCCCTCTCGGTGCAGCTGCAGAAGGTGCATGACATCCGGGCAGCGCGTGACAGCGCTGGTGCGATGATGTGGACCGAAGGGGCACGAGTGCTGCGAGTCAAATATAACTGGCCCCTCCTGCCTGCTCCCGACCCCGTTGCCCAGCGCTCCCTGGAGAATTCGACCCAAGAGGGCTTCCTTACTGGTGGTCTGTGTGCAGCACAGCCACGATACATTGTCAGGCAATGCGGGTTAACGTCCAGGAATGGTTTAAAACTGTATTACAAGTTAACGATAGTTCACGTACGGTGTATTGCTTCCCTAGCTGCAAATGAAGGTCCGGCGTGTATCGGTATTCTCTGTCCGGGATGCCTCGCAGAAGAGACTGCAGCGCGTGGTGCCCAGTGCCTTCAGTCCCTAGCGCGAGAATGTACAGCGGGAGGGTTCGTCGCCGTGGAGCCCAGCCCCGAGACTTCTGGTGCTGGATACACTGGAGCGTGGCCGCATCGGTCACCTGTGGTGCTGCTGTCTCCCGCCCCGACACCGTTAGACGGAGCTGTTCAAAGTACAGCGTCGGCGTCTCTTTTACTTCGATCGGCAAATTCACCCGTCTCCTTTCGTCACCAGCGAAGATCTGTGACAACACGCCAATTGCGAAGTTACTCACGTCACCACGTGCAACCTGCGTGTGTTACCGGTTCGCCGAGGTAAACATTGGTGTGCTATGACACGAGAGTTTGTTCTACTTTTCATTATAGAGTGTTAGGTTTTCCTCCACGGCAGGCGAACCGTCACACTCTTCCCGCCATGGGTAAAACGAGAGCTGCGCGAGTGAACGTACCGCCACTTGACGAGCAAAAAGGAGCACCGACAGCACGACGACTACGGTCGCAACGCGCGCCAAGGACGCCCGTATGTTCATCACAAAACCGTAAGCACATAGCTTTTCCTGCTTCTAGAGACAAACTGGTGCCAGGTTGCTTGTTGAAGCTTTGCGGCGCAGCCGGAACGCGCGATTGGCAGCTGTCGTCGGCCTGCCAGTTTTTTTTTCGGGATAGCAATTCCGCAATTCGTTCCGCACGATGCACTCAATAACACCGGAATTCATCAGAAAGTAGCCACAAATTATAAATTCAAAATAAGTACTAAACCGTAAGTGAAGCATATGTAGAAATGGTCACATATTATTAGCGACTGGAAGTCAGATTGTGCCAAAGATGTCAGCTTCCCCGTCAATACATTTTCGATAAATAAGCATTGAAACAATTATTCAGAGGTGCTACTATTTCTATTCAGCGTAATATTTTATAAACAATATTCTAACAATATGAAAATTTAGAGACTGGGAGTCAAATTATGCCATATAAAAACCGGCCGAAGGTCGGCTTAGGCTACTAAACCGGGGGTGTGGCGACTAGCTATCCGAAGAAAAGCCATGCAACCGGTGTTGCGCTCATGGTAGCGTCGATGCATTTGCCGGTAACGACGTCCCTGTTTTTTTATCAACCGCGCATGCAGCGAATATTGGTGAGGGGTGCGGCGATGCATACAAGGGCGGACGCCGCGCCTTTTTGTAGGCTATGCGACATCCACTTGCGTTTTGTGTGTGTGTGTGTGTGTATGTGTGTGTGTATTTTTTTGGGGGGGGGAGGTGATGCGCCGGTGATGATGCACGCCTCCCGAATCCAATGTGTGATGGTCCCCGATGTCCACGCGTTAGGCGTCTCGTCGCGTGAGATGGCCATGAGGTCGTAGGCTCGGGTAAGTCGTGGAAGTGGGAGCAATAGTTGGTGCGTCCTACGGAGAACGCCTCTAGTATAGATCCGCGAGTAGCGGTACTACCAAAATCGGGATTTGTATATAGTAGGGGTTTGTTGGCCGCGGTCCTACGTTGATCCCCCTTATGGTAGTTTGATTAGAGAACAAACTGCGTAATAATTAATTACGACTAGTGCAGAAAGGAAGCGCGAGAGCGTAAATGTTTTGCAATGTAGTTGAATGCAATTAAAGGAGAAAGTAAAAAGTGAATTGAGTAGCCTCCCTCCACTACGCTAGCTTAAGTAGCCCACCATTAGCTCGCCTTCAGTCTCGAAGTGTCACGCGATCTTCGGAAGCTAGTCTCATGTGGCGTGTTGTTTGTCGCCTCGGGCGGACATGATCCGGCGCGTCTTGACGCTTATCTACTAATCTCACCATTAAGCACGGTAGTACTATATTGGTGACGTGAGCTAATTATTGTGGCTGTCGACTTTCGGGTGCGCACTTCCTCGGCAATTACGAAATGCAACTAGTAGCGAGTCCTACAATAAGATGTATTGTATTAGGATTTTACTCGCCACACTTGCTCGTATCCTTTCCCACTAGACAAAGTAGAGAATCATCCTCGTGCCAACTATAATCAGCCTCATGCCCATTGGGTTAGGTCTTCGGCTCCATTTGATAAAGTTATTTTTGGTGGAGAAGTCGCGCAGGGTGCGATGTCCTCTTTAAGCCCAAGTCTTCTTGGCGATCGATGAATTTAGGCCATTCATGTGATTCTAAGAAGTGTTGCAACGCAATTGTACGTTGAACTTTATGTAAGCGATGCTAAGCACGTGGAATCCGCTCGTCCTTAAAATGGGTGTAGAACAACAGGAAGTTCCCATGGCGTCTTGGAAAAGTGTCGATCTTTAATTTACAGCAAAGATGTGAGCAACGTCGCACTCATCGCCATCCTCAACTTATATTCCGTCAACTTTTGTCGTTCACGTTTCCAAAAAGTAAAACGCGAACTTACAAAAAACACATCGTTCATTTGTCGTCGTACCGGCTTACAAAAAAATTTATGCGCAACGTTAACACAAACATGCATGTATACACAAAAGCACACCAACACACATATACCAAACGCATTCATTCATGCCTGAAATAACTTTATTAGTGCAAGTGGCAGACGAAGACAAGGGAAAAATGTACGCACAACGTACTAAATAGTCTTTACGTATGAAAAACAAACAGTTTGAAATGTACCGGCAGAATATTCCGTTGATCTCTTTTTTTTTTTGCTTACAAGAAGAACCAGATGAGCACGGACTTCCGTTGATCTCTCTTTAATTATCTATTAAGGATTACAAAGAAAGTATTGGAATCCACCAGCAATAAAGAAGAAAATAAGAAAACAGGCACAGAAGCCCGAGCCCTGCCTGGAGGAGCAGGCCCTACGCAGGCGCAATTCCGTTGATTTGTCGTTGTATTCTCGTGTATGAAAAATTTTAAAGCGATCCGCCCATCCATCCCTCACTGTCCAAACAGCGTAGCCGCTGGATATCTTCCCAAGAAGACCCCCCCTACTATTCAATATCAGCGCATATGTCTCTTACGAGGCGGCTCTAGCAACCCCCCTAGACATACGCTGACAGCTCAGTAGCGTCCGAATGGCGCCCAAGGAGTTAATCACACTGCAGTTCGGCAGCTACGCCAACTATGTCGGCGCCCACTATTGGAACGTCGCGGTGCGCAAGTACACTGTCGCGCGACTGATGAACAAGACCCAACAATTGAAGCGCCGCCTGCCGTCTCTGCGTTGCGCATCTCACTCAGTAGTCACTATGGGCACCGAACGCTGGGAATTTAAAAAAGATTCGTCACCCTGCTTGTTTTCCAACTACCGCCGTATTGGTCCTGCCCAAAACGTTGAATGCAGGACGAGGTGCTTGGGCTGCAGGCCGTCGACGATCCGACAGCAGCGCAGCTTTCCGCATCGGCGGTCTATCGCGCAGCGGAGAGTAGTAAGGTGCTGGACGAACCCCTGTTTCCGAACAGTTGCCAGTGCGGCCAGTGTCCGTAACTGAGTTTAAACCGCGGGGAAAGGGGCTCGCGTGAAAAAACGCGTGCTGCTAGTACAGGACCGGTTTCTGGTGTATTTCGGGGATTATTGAAGTTGTTGATTCAGTTTGGTGCGTTGTGTGGCGCAGGGGGTGGTGTCTTACAACCCGCGGGTGATCCTGTTTGATATGTGTGGGAGCCTGGGGGGGCTGAACGCCTCCGGGGCGGTGGGTGCGCCGCTGAGCGCGGAAGCGGCGGGTGCCACGGCTGCGGCGACGTGGGGCGGCGGAGTGATGCTGTGCGAGAGTGAGGCGGTGGAAGCGAGCAGGTTCGTGAGCAGCTTGATGGAGGAGGAGGAGGAGAAGGAGGAGAAGGAGGAGGAGGAGGACGAAGAGATGGACAGGCATGGGGATTGCAGTGATGGGGAAGAGGAGAGGCGAGAGGGGAATGGAATGTGCGATTTAAGAGGAAGTCGCCAGAGGAACAGCGACAAGCAGTGCGCGGGAAAGAGTGTGGCTGGGGCGCCAGAGGATGAGCCTTCTCATATAGAGGTGCTACCCCCAGCCTTCAGCTGCTGTTAGTTGCAGTGCATGCTGCAATGGGTGAGCCTGACGTGGGAGTGTTGCAGGAGGCGGCGTTGGCGTTGGGCGAGGAGGGGGGCGTGCGTTACTGGACGGACTACCTGAAGGCGGTGCTGCATCCGCGCAGCCTGCAGGTTGTGAAGGGAGTTTGGGCGGGGGTGGACGAGTGGGGGGGCTATGGGGAGGGTGCTGGGGCACTGGCAGCCGAGGTGAGACAGTGGCCGCTCTGAGACTTTATTCCAAAATATATAATATTTGAAAAAGATTGCGGAAGCAAAGCTTTCATTGCGTTTGATTGCTGTTTGACGTGAACACCATGCTTGCATGTGCTACATATAATTGATCTTATTTCAAACGTTCGTTACCCAAAAGATTGCTTCGATGTGAAGCCCCAAATATTTTCTAAATGCATTTGGCAACTTTTCATTTAGCACACGACCTCACAAATTGGCTGGCATTAACAATCATGACCGAGAACATCCCATCAGCTTGGTAACTTGCACTGTGAGCTGTCGATTTATCAGGACGATGGGGCATGTTAGGGGGAGTAGGGCTTGGAAGTTTTATGATGTCGGCGCGCTGTGGCTGCCATTCGCGGCGCCGCGGGCTGTTTGTGCAGGAGGCGCGGGAGGAGGCGATGGACCGGGTTCGCTTCTTTGCAGAGGAGTGCGACTCGCTGCAGGTGAGGCTAGCCTCCCTCCGTGTGTTATAGAACTGCCTCTCCCACGCCAACCACCACAACTAAACCCACTAACGGCCATGGAAAGCTCTACCCTTTCAACGATATTGTAAATTTTTTTAGCCCCATCGTCAAACCTTTTTCAAACGCTAGAGAATGAAACCCTAAAACCCATCTACCCCCATCCACGGATCCTCTCCAAACCATAGCCTCCCTCGCTTTGGATGCCCCAGTGACCCGCTGCTGGTCGTGCCGCGGTGCGCAGGGCTTTCAGGTGATGGCGGAGGACCTGGGCGGCTGGGGGCGGGTTACAGCGGACGTTCTGGCGGAGCTGAGAGAAGACTACCACACAAAGAAAGTGCTACTATTCTCCGTGAGGCCGCCCACACCCGAAATCACAATTGCAGAAGACGGCGATGCTTGCCGGAGGACCACCTGCTGGTATACCCTCCCTCCCCCCCCCCCCCCCCCCCCCCCCCCCCCCCCCCTCCCCCGTTCCTTCACACAGTAATGTTCGATGTGTTCATTCCTCCTTTCAATTTCATTTCTGCAAACAAGTATTAGACAATCCTACGCATTTGCAACCATGCTAAGTTCAGAGACGTGCAGCGGCTTTGCATGCTCGGAGAATTGACGTCTTTGCATGAATGTCAATAACGTTTATTGGTTTGATCGCCAGTAATCGGTCATGATAAGCTCATTTCCCCTCAATCGTTTCTACGAAATAGTAATGATTACACAAAAGCACGAATACACACACGCGCGCGCGCGCGCACACACACACACACACACACACACACGCGCGCGCACGCGCACATGCAAAAGCACGCACGCACACACACACGCACACTTACACACGCACGCACGCGCACGCACACACACACACACACGCACGCACACACACGCACACACACACACACACACGCACACGCACGCGCGCGCGCACACATACACACACACACACACACACAAACACAAAATCGCGCACAAGCACTCGCTCATGCAAACATACACACACACGCGCGTGCGCGCACATCCACCCACCCGTGTGCGCGAGCTCATTTATTTGCCCGCGAGGCATTAATTTATGTTGAAGTAGATCTGCAAGTTCTGATTGATAATGTGGCCTGTCTACTTCAAGTGAGCCTTGTTGAGGTAAATTCCAAAACGGCTTGACAGTCTGCCAGGTAGTAAAAGTCCACTCAATTGCATTAGATTGATACTGAATATGCGCCACACCAATGATTATATATCTGAACGGCACCGCCACAAAAAGGACACAGTCGAGCTTTAATGCATTATGATTGTAATTGCTTTCAGTCTCTGTGCTGTTACTCCCCACGATGTCCACACACTGACCGCCCCCTCGCCTTCAAAACATACGCACGACCAGGCCGAGTCTCAACCGCTGCCTTTCTACCGCTGCGTTGAGTGAGTCTGTCAGCCTTTACGTCCCTCTGGCATGCCCGCCTCCCCCGCCTACCACCCCGCCGCCCCTTCTCCGCTGGGACCCCCACCTCCCTTTTCACACCTCTGCTCTCTGCGCCGCGGCGATGGACACCGCGACGCTGCCGTTTCGCCTCTTCCCCTCTTGCCCGGGAGCGGAGGATCTGGACGCCTGGATGAATTTATCCACCGGCGGCCGGGGCCATTCCGCGATGACTGTGTCAGCGCTGTTTGCCGCCTTGCCCAGTAAAGCTCTGACGACAGCTCACAGCCTCGGGGCGAGTGCAGACGCGCGGCAGCAGCAGCGGGGCGGCGGCGGCAGCGGTGGTGGTGGTGCAGGGGATGCCCCCCTTCGTGGCATGTGGTCCTTCTCGGAGGGTCACCCCAGCGCCAGTGGACGAGAGCTGCAGGCGGAGAGTGTGGTGCTGCGGGGCGCGCGTTCGTTTGACCTCAGGTAGCACCCGTCTCCTATCTCCCAAAGAAAGTTCACGGCATCTAACATTTTTTGTCCATATGCTCATGCTAATCGTTATCGTTTCATCACTAAAGAAATGGGAAAGTCATTGCACTACATCATATATATGCCATCCTTTATTGCAGTCGGATACGTTGTCTGCTTTTGGGTTGGCAGAAGGCATTCGACATGAATGCATAGTATATTGGCCGAAATCATCAGGTTTTTTTTCCGGAAAATGAAACAATGATACTTTTTTTGGTGAAACAGTTCATTAACACGCGGTGCTTATGTTTCCTGTTGCCACTACCTTTCCCATGAACACGGTGCACTGTTTGGTATTAAGACCAACCACGGAAACGTGAGCTCCTGTAGCCCACTTGCTTCCGTTCAATTCTCAATTATTTGCAAGCTGGGGGAGGTGTGATGGTGGTGGCATCCGGACTGACCGGGCTGTGGTTGCCTTGCAGGACTGCGGGCACGGGGGAGGCACAGTCGGTGTTGGACGAATGGCTGCTGACAGAGAACTTGCAACGACGGGCGCTGCGCCACCGCTGCATTGCCACTCAGCCGCTCCCCATCCCGCTGCCCTTCCCCAACATTTTCTCTCCCACGCTCTCTCGCTACGGAGATGTGACGGCATGCGCAGCCGCCCCGCCTCGAGGACGCCTCTCCGTGGCCAGCCTCCCTGTCCTCACACGCCTTCAGTACTCGGGGGCCACCAGGTGCGTCACGTGACTGCCATCTTCGCCCCTCAGATGTCAACTCGGGCGATTAAAGTTTTGTTGGTTGTTTAAGGCGGTGGCGAATTACTTATTTATCTTATAATGGGGGAAATGGGATACGACCTGGATGACTGAGTCGGTGTTTGCCATCGGAATGCCCATTGCGATTCAATATGGTTTGTCATCGCAAATCGCAGCGACGCGATGGATTTGTCAGTCTAAAGACTTCAACCCGCGCGGTTGAATACAGTCAGGAAGGTTTTGTTTACTGTGGCTGGAACTGAGGCGGTGCTTTTCGCTATGAAGCTGAGTGTGGAATTTAACACGACGGAAGTGATATGAATTTAATCCGCGGCTGAACTGTTGGCATCTCACATCCATATTGTACATGTCATGTTGGCCCACAGGGCAGTGCTTGGTCAGCAGTTAAGCAACTTCCGGGATGCTCGTCGGAGCGCGGCTGGCAGCACCACTCTCTCTGCCTGGTGGATCCCCCCTCTACACCAGATATGACCCCTGAGCATGATTTTTCATCAGTGTTTATTTCGCGTTTTATTCGTTTGGCTTTTGAATAGCTCTGGGGGGTGTGGTGTGTGTGAGTATACGTGCGTGTGTGTATTTGTGTGTGCGTGTGTAAGTGTGTGTGCGTGTGTGTGTGCGCGCGCGCGTGTACGTATGTGTGCCAGCATGCGTGCGCGCGCGCGCGCGCGTGTGTGTGTGTGTGTGTGTGTGTGTGTGTGTGTGTGTGTGTGTGTGTGTGTGTGTGTGTGTGTGTGTGGGTGGGTGGGTGTAGGGGGCCGGAAAGGGGGGGGGCGTGCGTGAGTGTGTGTGCGCGCGTGTGTGTGTATGTGTGTGTGTGTGTGTGTGTGTGTGTGTGTGTGTGTGTGTGTGTGTGTGTGTGTGTGTGCATCTGTGTGCGCGCGCGCGTGTGTGCGTATGTGTGTGCGTGCGTGTGTGCGTGTGTATATGTGAGTGCGTGCGTGCGTACGTGCACGTTTGTGTGTGTGTGTGTGTGTGTATGTGAGTGCGTGCGTGTGTGTTTGTTTGTGTTTGTGTGTGTGTGTGTGTGTGTGTGCGTGCGTGTGTGTGTTTGTGTGTGTGGGTGTGCGTGCGTTTGTGCGCGATTACGTGTGTGTGTGTGTGTGTGCGTGCGTGTGCGTGTATGTTTATGTGTGTGTGTGTGTGTGTGTGTGTGTGTGCGCGCGCGCGCGCTCGTTTGTGTGTCTGTTTTGTTTATGTGCATGCATGTGTGCGCGTGCATGCGTGTGTATGTGTGGGTGTGCGTGCGTGTGTGTGCGTTTGTGTTTGTGTGCGTGCCTTTTAGTGTATGTGCGTATGTATGTGTGCGTGCGTCTGTGTGTTTGCGCTTGTGTGTGTGTGTGTGTGTGTGTGTGTGTGTGTCTGTGCGTGTGTGTGTGTGTTTGTATGTGTGCGTGTGTGTGTGTGAGTGTGTGTATGTGTGTTTTACTGACAGGGGCTACTCGCGCGAGGAGATGGAAGAAATTGAGGAAAGGTTCGTTGGTCGCCTTGACTGAGTGCGGCTGCAACACGAGTGGGAATTTACCAACAAAATATAAAAGTATATCCGCATTCGGCGTCAAATATCGCGACAGCTCCCAATTCCTGTTGCCCTCCATCATACATTTGATTTCCTGGCAAAATTCACGAAAATCGGTATGAGACCTACTCGGAATAGCCCTGTCGAATGTGAATCAAATCCAGCGACCTTCATAGGGACAGGTAGTGTAGTGTTCCGATTTATTATCAAGGCTTGTTGCGACCATCTGTACTATTTACACTAAAACAATGTAGTTTTTCGTCATGTGTGGAAGCCTGCCATGCGCTTACCACCGTTATCATCAACACTACCGCCACACATGGAAATGCGCGTCCTGATCTGCACGCTGCGCTGCTGTGGCAGGGTGCACGATGTGATAGGCACGCTGCCTGAAGTGTTTGGCGGCGAGGACAGCGACGGTAGCATGAGCGAGTGAAGGACGCCAAGTGGACGTTCGACGGGTTCGTAATTAAATTTGGAAATACTGGACGGGTTTAACAAATATCTGATGCAGCACACGATGACTACCACTCCCAACTGGCAATGCAACCCATCGGCCAACCCCCCTATCATGCGATAGAGCTGACCCGAAAATTTGGGCCACAGAAGGATTCGTGTGTTAGGATTTAAGGGTTTTACCCTAAATCCTAGTCCCTGACAGATTTACCACGCGTGGAGTTGTCTTCGGGGGTGGTTGCATGGAAGAGAGCACACACGCGCGCGCGCACACGCGACGAGGCGTCTCATTGGCCAGAGAGCCAGTGAGTTTGGGGTGGGGTGGGTGTCGTGGTCGTCGTCGCATCGGAGTGAGAGTCGGAGAGGTCCCGGAGTGCGGTGGTGGGTTCATGTAGCAGCTGCGTCACCACACTGTGCACGAGCTGCTGCACCATCGCGGCCTGCTCCTCGCTCAGCCCCACCCCTTTATTCTCCAGCTTCCCCATGTACTTGCTCAGCTGCACCTCTTGGATGCTCGATGCGCGCGCGCGCAGGGATCGTATTTTCGGCACCGCATCGAGTGACGCCTTTCGCCGGTTGAACTGTTCCACTTCGCGCGCGATCAACGCCTCAGCTGCCACCACCGCGACCCCCCTGCTCTCCATGTTACTTGCCACTACTTCCCGCAGGTCGTCCACGTTGTAAAGCTCCGTTCCAGGGACGTTGCCTACGGTTGGGTGCACGTTACGTGGGACGCTGATGTCGACCAGCAACCGATGCCGTGTCTCCATGCGAGAGAGATCCGCCTCGTGCAGCAGCACCTCTCCAGACCCCGACGCACAGAACACCACGTCCCCCCCCTCTACCTCGTCAAGGAGCGCCGGTAGGGGCGCTAGGCGCATCCGCACGCCTGGAAACTCCTCCGCCAGCGCCTCTGCGCGCGGCAGTGAGCGGTTGACCACCGTCAGTGACGTCACGCCCTTTGATGCCAGGTGCTTGATCAGCAGCCGGCCCATCTTGCCTGTCGGTGGGGGAGAGGGGGGCGAAGGGGTTAGGCACGCCGGCAGTGACTGCGTGGCATTATCATCGCATCTTCCGAACTGTTTCAGAATTACAGAAGTAGCCAAGGGTTGATGATTATGTGAGTTGTAATCAAACATTCTTGACATACCGGCTAGATTACTTACAACTTAAAATGAAACCACAGAAATATTACGATTGATTACAGAAATACAAAACATGTCACACATTGACATTATGTCATCGGTGTTAATACGGAAGACCCGTTGAATAATCTCAAATGAACTCTGAAACGTGGACGACTCAAAAAGCTCCAAAACCCAATTGACAACCAATTACGCGCGGAGGGGAAGCATGTTGTCCGTAAACTCCATCATCGAGGGCCAAACACATCATACTAAGTGTGTGCCAAATGACACGACTGTAATTGTATGCGCATTCTGAATCATTTCACCGTCCGTTTTCGAAAAGGGTCAGGATGCCTCGAGCTCTGGCGAAAATTCATTGTAGATACAACACAAATACAACCAATAACCACACAAATGAGAAATAGCAGCCACGCAGTTTTCTCTTAGGATTGCTAAGTGACAGACGCCGCTGGCCCTTGTGAACTTGACAAGCTCCTGCACGTTTCAAATTGATAGCTGCGCATATTAACCCTTTTCAATCAACCCTATTCATCTGCAGACAGAGTGATATTCACATACCATTACCAAAAAATGGGGGGTTCGTTCTACATCCAATATATGACTTTCGCTAATCAAAACGTAGCTGATGTAAATTTCTGTGGCGACAGCAGGTACGCTGATGATGCATGTATGTATCATTTCATCCACCAAATTGCCTATGCATTTATATGTGTATGGGGTATAGCCAGATAAGAAGCGCAGAGCCCCGCCTCGCAGGCGCGATAAAGAGACGAGGACAAGTGCCGCGCAGGCCGTCACCTGCCCCGATGATGACAATGCTTTGTTGCTGTAGGTCCTGGCGTCCAGCCTGAACGAGCTTTAACGCAGCTAGCTCCGCGGCTGCCCCGCTAACCGACACAGCTCCCACCGAGATCCCCGTCTCGCTGCGCACACGCTTCCCCACCGTCACAGCCGCCTTGAACATACTGTTCAGCACGCGACCGACACCGCCCAAACCCTGGCCTTGAAGGTACATTTGACGCACCTGCGCCAGGATCTGCCCCTCCCCGACCACCAGCGAGTCCAGGCCAGAGGCCACCCGCATCAGGTGCTCCGCCGCCTCGCCGTCGCGAAACGCAAACAGGCTGGGCCGCAACTCGCCCAGACTCACGCCGCTGGCGCCACACATCCAGGCCTCCACCTCGCGCACCGCGGGGTGGAAGGAGCGCGCCACCACGTACACCTCCATGCGGTTGCAGGTCGACAGCACGCTGGCCTTCAGCACATGAGGGTAAGCGCACAGCTCCTGCGCATATACGTGTACATCAATTACATAAGAGCACTGCGCCGTTTTCACTGCATATGAGAAACGCACTGGTCCACGCCGTGCTACCTGGTACGGTACCGCACCCAAAGCGGAGGTCCGCGAATCGAGCTCAAGTCCCTCAACAAATACCAGCGGGGGGAGGGGGGACGGCAGTTAAGCTAGAGCGGGTAAAGGGGCGGTCGACAAGACCCACCGGCAACTGACACAAGCAGTAGCATCAATTAAAGTTGAGATAAAAGCCGCCGAGGGAGAAGACACTGAGATGTCGTCGGCAACGCGCCAACGCCGTCCGCGAAAACGAGAAACCCGAATTCGCGACAAATATGTAAACAATATCTCGCTAAAATTTACGTGCGCTGGACGGCACACCCTCACGGTCTCATCCACCCCGCTTTGCGACGTTAACATGTAATGGAGACACAGTTAAAGGAAATAGGAGAAGAAGGAAAATAAGGCTTGAGAAAGCATGCGTCGAAGCCGGGCTAGAGGATGTCGTGTTTCGAGTTTTCAGGACGGAGCGCTGCCGGAAATAATCATATGTGACAATTAAGGGACATGCGCTTAGTTTCCAAGAAATGTGCTGACAGCTGCCTCACGGAATGGAGCCCGATATTTTCTAACCTAGCAAGGAATAAATTACGTTAGCAAGGTGTGGGGGACTGCTAACAGTACAGTTGGGCGCTGGGCGCGCTTGCCTGGATAACACGCGGCGCCTCAGACTCCGGAATTGCGAGTCGTTCGCGTAAGTCCACCGGCGTGTGGTGCACAGACAGCCCAACCACCAGCACCACACTATTCTTGTCCAGTAAATATCTGTCAGCACTGACATCCGAAGAGGTCGACAACACCTCTAAAGCGCGACCTTTGGAAGAGGAGGCCGAGGCCGAGGCCGAGGCCGCTGCTGTCGCGGCCGCCATTACCACAGGTGCTTTTCGAGTATGACCACGTGGCTTCGCGGCATTCCGCGGCGACGCCGCCGCAGCGCAACGTGGCGCAACCACGCAGCCAGAGCTTCGGGTGCCGCTGGTGGAAGCGATGCTGACCATGCACCCGACCAGCGTACGGACTGGTGTCATATCGGAGTCGTGCTCGAGGTCGTGCTCCTGGGAGAGCCTAGTGCTACGCAAGTTTTGGCTTTGGTCGCCCGGGGGGTGGGTGAGGGAGGGGGAGGGGGAGTTGTACAATAATGACTTGCAAGGCTCCGCAATGCCGATGACAGTCTTAAATACCGCACCTGTAATCATTAATGTACACAGCAATGGCGACTTGGCCATTCTCATTTAATATGCAGTCTTGAAATAAAGCTTTCTTACAAGAAAATACAGTAGCTGCTAAATTGATAGGAGCAGCTGCTTAGGAGAAAGAAACATACCCATCCTACTCGCAGAAGTGCGAAACGGCAAAGTAATAAGTGAGGTGGAAGGATAGGGGAATTGGCACAGTAATCAGTGACCTTATAAAGGCAAAAGGTAGACTGAGTAGAAGTCATGCCACACGATACCACTTCATGACATCTTGAGCCCTCGCATGGAACCACATCTAGTGGGCGTGACTCCCCTTACATGTAGGAACGTGAAGAGCAACATTCGCGATAAGCTCACTAATAGCATTAATGCCATGGCTCTGCAAGTGAAGCACATCTAGTGGCCCCGACTCAATTCACGTGTAGGAACTTAAAAGAGAAACTAAGGCAACAAGCTCACTAGTATCATGAAATCCTAGGCTCTCTAAGGGAACCATATGTTTTAGGCCTAATTCTATTCACGTGTTGGAACGTGAAGAGTAACTATCGGAACAAACTCACTAGTGTTATCAAAGCCTCAGATGGGATAGAGTCGGCATGTGGTTGGCAGATTCAGCCTTAAAAAGCACACAATGGCCGCGCGACGGCCGTGGAAGCTACAAGACTACACATAATAAGCCGTCGGATGGTAGAGGGCAGCGCGGAGGTATATCATCAAACAAACTTCTTCCAATCGTACGAATACTCAAGCGGAGGTAAGCGCATCGGTCTCGTGAGCAAACCAACGTAGACGGCAGCAAGAGCGGACTATACATGGAAATTCTAACTTTCGAATACCCAACTGTTGGTTCCAAAGTGAACAGCCCCAAGGGGGAGTCAAGGGGGGTTGCTAAAACAGGAGGCGTTGTGGAGCACGACGAACAACGCTGCGAAATGTTCTTTTCGGAGGGTAACATCGAAGATTGCATAGGGGAATCTGGGTCGCACAACTTCCGGATGATACAATGTCATCCAAGCATGAGCTCACATGTTGCCACGAGCAGTGGAGGTGGCTCCATTCATATGTCGCGAATGTGAAGAGTAAGTGCAATAACACTAGCCTCATACGAAATAATTACACAAGAAAAACGGGGTCGCATAATTTTCGGATGATACAAGCCTGAGCTCACATGTTTCCATGGGTGGTGAGCTGAACTCCATTCATGTGTCGCGAACGTGAAGAGTAAGCACCAAAGCCACTTGCCTCATACACAATAGTCGCACTTGGCAAAATAGGTCGGAGGATTGCCAAATAATTTCATGCCATCCGAGCCTGAGTTCATACAAACCACCACTAACGGGGAGCCTAATTCCATTCACGTGTAGCGAACATAAAGAGTAAACACAATCGCCACTAGTTTTACACGCAATAATTACACGGGGAAAACATTGTAGCACTATTGCACATGTCGCCACGTGCGATGGGCTTGACTCCATTCACCTATCTTGCGAATATGAAGAAGAAACACGCACACACCCACACACACACACGCCATTCACCTATGGTGCGAATATGAAGAAGAAACACGCACACACCCACACACACACGCAGACGCACGCACATATATGTACACACACAAATGTCCTCACACACACACACACACACACACACACACACACACGCGCGCGCGCGCGCGCACGCACGCACGCACGCACGCACAGGTACGTGGCGATAATGTCTTAGCTTCACTACTTTCCTTGTGTGATTTATAAGAATTGTTATGATGTGATGACTAATACGTTGTTGTTTTGTCCAGATATACACTCTTCCCATAAAGTCCGTTACTAGTGAAATGGGGCCTTTCGCGTAGGGCGGGTGTTTACCACGTAGGGTTTCTAGGGTTAACTGTACTTTAGCTCGTTGAAAAGGCGGGCCGAAACTTGTGTTGACGGTGAGGCTAGGGGGGAAGCGGGGCACAAATGGGGCCCGTCACGGCTACGATATGACGTATTAGGGTTTGCGGCCCAACCCCGATTTCGGGATATACCCTGATTCGGGCGCCCCGGAATTCATCGGATTTGCCACACTTTGGCTCGTGAAAAATCCCGAAATGGCCGGCACAACATTCTGTTTTTATGATCCCAGCATGTTGTCCGCAAACATGGGAGCACGTGGGTGTGATGGCATGTGCCGTTAATATGCTTGACGTGGGTGGGCTCGGGGCCGGAAAACCACAGCTTGAGAGGCTTAGAAATGCCTAATTTCGCCATATAGTGTCCGATTCGAGCAAACTAAGATGCAAGTGGAAGCCCTTCCCCCAAGTAAATATAAATTGAAAAACTTTAAACTTTCAACTTAATTCACGACTACCGGCCGATTTGGCGTCAAATCCACCGTCCGATGTCATCCAAGCCCTCGTACGGCCAAATAAAGCTTTTAGGGTTTCAAAATCTGCCACATTCGCGCGTGGCTAGCCACCCCTAGACAGGTGGTACCCGCATACCCGCTCCGCTAATACGCTCAACAATCAGCGCTCTATATTTCTTCTATTCACGGCGTTGCCCATTTCATGCCCCATGATGGCATGGTGCCGTGCCCTTTGCCGCCGGCTAGATGAAGGCCCGTGCTAGGGTACTTTGAAAGCCCCCCGCCACTTTTCACGCCCGGCGATGCGCAAGTCTCTAAGGCTAACGATCCGCGCGCCAGGGTGCTTACACTCCAAGTCAGCTGCCCCTCAAGCCCAATATGCCCCTAGCCCGTGCTCCTTGGTGGTGTTTCCGGGCACGTGGCAAGAAAAACAAGTGCACACGACATGCCATTCTCGGTGTCGCCGCTTTGTACACGGCCGGGCGCAACACAGTCGGCGGATACTAGTGCAATTGTGCAAACATGCTGAGAACCCAGTGTCGAGTAGTCTCCCGGCTTGTCGCACCACTACGTGTGCCGAGCCACGCATAGAGGCGTGCATAACCTGCACATGCACGAATTTCGGCCCGCAAAATATGGGCCGAAAATCCAACGTGGGTGCCCACAATAACAGGGGCGTGCCGGTAAATGTGCTCACGTCAGTGAACAACGCGCCGTGGTGTGCTGTTCGAAACTCATTTTTCTACCCCCCAATCGAGTTGCATGGCCATCGCGGCAGTGCGTGGCGGGTAATTATTAAATACTTGCCGCTAGTAACGGACTCTATGGGAAGAGTATGTAATTGTCGCCTAAACTATTTATAATCCCCCCCCACACCCCTATTGTCCCAGACCACGATCCCGTATTGGTAATTGTAATCGATTAGTAAATTATTGTGTGCTACTGTCGCTATTTGCTATACTGTCGTACGGGTACTCTATCTAAAGTACTTGTACAGCCGTCAAAGCCGTGCTGCCGCAAATCGTCATCATCTGCTGTCACTTTCCAGTCGTACCTGCCTGGCAGGTAATCCTTTGTCCTAGCATGCTGCGGCGTAGCACTGCAGTTCTTTGAAAATAACAACCGAACCAAACCAATCCAATCTGACTTTACCGACAACTTTATTATTGTTCTGATCTTAGCTGACAGCAGTTGGTCGGAATCCATCTCCTACTGTATTCATCCGAGTGAGAGAGGCTGGTGAGGCTGCGTGTCCAGTTGAACTCTCCCTTTCTCGTCATCGGCGGCCAAGGCATGCTTGCACTTCACGGCGCTGGCGCCGTCAGCTGTCGGCCGGCGGTGAGCGTAATCCTAGCGCGCGGTGCTATCCCCGTGCACAAGACGCTGCTCTCCTTCGCGGGCGTCCGAATCACCTCCGCCGTAGACCGTAAATTCCAAGTGCGAAGCGGGCGTCAGAGTCTGAGCTGTCTTGCGGGACGTAAGGACGGGCAGCCGGCTCAGAAGATGAATGTGGTGCGCGTTCTAAATCGCGGACCTGACACACGAAACACCGAAAGCCTGTTTACAGTGGAGAGCACAGAAAGCACGGGTAAAGCCGTCAGCTATGCACCCGTGTGGGGCACTGAGCCTCACGTCGCGGTTTATGGCTCGCGACGCAGGCTGTCATCGGCGCAGGTGCCGCTGGTCTGGTTGCGGCTCGGGAGCTGCTGCTGGAGGGGCACAGCGTGCGGGTACTGGAAGCGTCGCACAGCCTTGGCGGCGTCTGGGTGCTGGACCCCGAGACGGAGTCCGACCCGCTGGGCGTCGCGCCCGGCCGTCGCCTGGTGCACTCCTCGATGTATGAGAGCCTTAGAACCAATCTCCCGAGGGAGGTTATGTCATACCTCGACCTCCCCTTCATCCCCGAGGCGATGGACGGCCGTTCTGTCGACGGTCGCCGCTTTTGCGGCCACGCGGAGGTGACTTCAACCCTAAACCCTAAACCTTCTCAAGTGTCCACCCGTCGTCTTTCTAAACTCGACCTCGCCGATAACCCGCCTCCTACCTTCGACGGCAGGTGCTCGCCTACCTGGAGGTCTACGCGAGTCGCTACGCCCTGAACGACGTCATCAGCTTCGGTCGCGAGGTGCTCACAGTGCGACCCATAATGGACGCCGCCAGCGAAGGCGACTCACCTTCCACCTGCACAGGCTGGGACGTGATCCACCAGAGTAAGCCCTGCACGGTGCTGTGATAAACTACACCCCTGCCGCGTCTGCTTGTGACTAACTCGGTCCTCACATGAAGGAGTTGGGTGCTGGTTTGATCATTGTCCTGATTAGGGCAGTTGTGTTCATGTGTCGTGCTGCTTAGGGTGGGGTGACAGCGAGGGTGGCGCGCTTACCGAGCGCTTTGATGCGCTGGTGGTGGCCAACGGGCACTACAGCCTGCCCAACATACCTGACCCGCCTATCCCGGGCTCCTCCGCATGGCCCGGCCTTCAAATGCACGCGCACAACTACCGCAACCCCTCGCCTTTCAAGGGGAAGGTGGTGGTGGTGGTGGGCGCACAGTCGTCGGGGGAGGACATCAGCCGCGAGGTGGCATCTGTGGCGGAGCGTGTCTATCTTTGCGCCAGGAAATGGCAGGTTTGGGCCCCACACAGACACATACATCCACACGTGCGCGCGCACAGACACACACACATACACACACGCACACACGCAGACGCATACCGCCATCACTGACGTTAAGCTATAACGAATACCCCCCCCCCCCCCCCCCCCCGCCAAAGCAAAAAATAAAAATAGATGAAATGAAGTAAAATAAAATGGGAAATGAAATTTTCACTTTACGCTGATGGCGGTGGGAATGTCGCTGAATTAAAGGGTCTGGCTTAGTTATCATCCCTTGCACAGTAGACAGCCCATTGTCGTCCAAATGTCATTATCAGGGTTTGGTGACCTAGGTACCAAGTGCGGAAGTTATACAAATGTGTGCGACTATGCGCTCCCTCATTGATTGGTGTGTTCGTTCTCCTTCCCGCAGAATCCTGACTGGGCAAAGGACCAACATCCGTACGGGCCTCGAGAGAACATGCTGCGACGCAACAACCTGTGCCAGTTGCATGAAGACGGCTCCGTCGAGTTTGAGGGTGGCATGAGCGCTGCGGGCGTGGATGTGGTGCTTTACTGCACCGGCTACAGATACAACTTTCCGTTTCTCAACGATAAGGGCATCATTTCGCTTGCTAATGGGAGGGTGGAGCCGTTGTATGAGGTACCACTCTGCTCACGGCAAAGAGGCAAGAGGAAGAACGGGTGCCACTGGATGGACTGCTGGGGTTCCTGACACGGTGTGTGTGTGTGTGTGTGTGTGTGTGTGTGTGTGTGTGTGTGTGTGTGTGTGTGTGTGTGTGTGTGCTGGGGGGACGGTCTGCGTCTGCAGCAACTTTTTGTGCCCAAGATGGCGCCGCGGCTTTCCTTCATCGGGCTGCCGTTCAACATCGTTGCGTTCCACCTGTTTCACATGCAGGCCAAGTGGCTCGCTCGGGCGCTGTCTGGCCGTTCTCCCCTCCCAGCGGATGTGAGAACCCACCTTCCACCCGTCATACATTTCCAAACACAAACCTTTCTAATCTCATTTCCATTACATTTGCATTGACTCGGATACCGAAATACCTTATTTAGTTGACACACTCCACATCGATTATACATCTTATGGGCGGTAGTGTGTGTGTGTGTGTGTGCGAGCGTGTGTGTGTTGATTACCAGGCGTTCTTAAAAATGTTCTATGTTGCGCAGTAACGCAAATGCCGGGAGACGTATCTGATTACACCCTCTGCACATTGTTACCTCAAGAGCATAATACGCGTGTACGGTGCCTTCTGCCCCCTTTCCCTCCACTCACCCCTCTGCCCCCCCTCCGCATTGCTGTCAGATTGAGGAACAGACGGAGGCGTTCTATAGGGCATGCGAGGAGAATAACCTCCCCGGGCGCTACGCACACGAGATGAGGGACACGCAGTGGGAGTACATCAATAGGTAGGGCCCACAAGCAACAGTTGACCCTGGTGACTTGCGCTGTGTGTTGACCACTATATGGGCACGAGTTGCAGCCGCCGAGTGGGAGTGTGTGTGTGTGTGTGTGTGTGTGTGTGTGTGCGTGTGCTGGTGGGATGTCAGGCTGGCGGACTTTTGTGGCGACGTACCTCACTTGCCGGAGTGGCGTAGGAGCATGTATCTCGCCAACTCTAAGAACAAGCGCGCCAACCCTGAGATGTACCGGGACCACCAGGAGGACGACGAGCTTATGGAGCAGGCGGAGGAGGAGTTTCGGCGGTGGCTGGAGGAGGAGGAGGGCGAGGGGGCGGCGAGGGAGTCTGCGCTGGCGGGCAGCAAACCGTAGAGCTGACGTCGGTACTGAGTCAGGGTCCGTGGCGTGAAAAAGCTGCCCTATATTGTCAGGTCAGGCGAGCAGCTGCCCTTCACGTGCGGCCCACCTTCAGTCGGTCCGTTTCCAACCACAAATCCTCATTGGGTTTGCATTTAGATGTGAAAGGGAAGTCGCCTGAATAATATGTGAAAATTTCTGGTAACAGCCGATTGCAACACCCTTTTCATCCACAACCTGCGCTCCCAAGTTTGCCGCAGTGAATGCACAGCGCAATTATTTTGGGGGCAACGTGCATATGAGCTCAGTGCGGTTTGCTTCATTGGTGATCGACCACTGACAGTGACGTCCATGATAAAGGAGAAGCGTGCGCCTCCGTTTTAAGGCGGACAGTGTGATGACGCACACCGGACATGTGTTTTCACAGGTGGTAGCAAGGGAGAGTGTCACTGGACTCAGATAATGTGTTTCATGAATGAAGGGAGTGGGGGAAAGCCAGGTGAAGGGCAATGCTGGTTTCGGGAGTAGGGTGAGGGGATATCGCAGCCACTCTTCATCCGGCACCTTCACATCCCACTCACCGAGAGGCGAATCATATACGTTTCAGGAAAAAATTTCGGCGGGCAGGGGCGCACTTGGGGGTTTTGAAACTGTTTCGTGTTGACAGGCTCGCGAAGGGCAGGGGTAAGTTTAGGGTAGGCGAAGGGCTTTCGTCACAACTGATGCAAATATGAAAATGAAAAGGCACCCCATACGCTGAGCCCTGTGATCCCTTTTGGGCGGCGCGATCTCAGGGAGAAACGCTGCATGTGCCACATGCGAACACGGTGGTGCTTATCTGAACGGCGAGTCGAGGGCGGGACGACGGGAATATGGACAGGTCACTGGTTTGTCGTTGCTTGGTATTCTGTTTTTCTGCGTGTGGTGGTTGAGGGGGTTGCAGATTCAGAGTTTTGAGGGGGCTCGATGTGATCCCAGCTGACACGGCCGGCCATGTTCGCGACTATGTGTGGGCGGGGGCCAGGAGAGGGAGAAGGCAGAGCAGTTCGGCACCAGACTGAAATACGACCAATCACTCCCACATACGGGCGGAGGCCGCGCTGCTGTTTTATCTCAAAGAAACTCGCATTGTGGGTGTGGCACTGCGCCAACAGCGCCCGTCTGAGCCTCAAAGAACAATCGCGCGTGTTTGTCTCGAAAACCATTTGAGGCGGAGCCCTAAAATGACCCACGACGTTCATTAATTCATCACGAGGGAAAGAGATATCCACGCGCACACACAAACACATCGTGTATTGTCCACAGAGAGAGGAACATTCAACCATTTGCCTCGACTCTGAACGGCGAGGTCGCACCAAGTACAATCCTGTTTGCAAGTCGCCAGTGTGCGGAATACCAAGCTAATCATCCAAACACCGCAAACATGCTGGGAGAAGACATGCGCGCATTCTCATTCACCAATCCTCACTCACCTCTCCGCTTTCGCCTTCTCAAGGAGTGGCAAGCAATGACATGCATACATACAAATATATATATGTGTGTGTGTGTGTGTGTGTGTGTGTGTGTGCAAAGAAACATGCATTCACCGTCGTTGGCAGTGCGAGTGGGCCTTTTCAGGGTCAACCAGCCGAACGATCAGCCGTGGGGAGGGACCACATCATCGACACCCGACCGACAAACGTTGCGCCGTGCTAAATGATCAATTAGCAAGCCTTGAGGAAAGTCGAGAAATAATGTTAAACGTGGTCCGGATGGCCCAGCCGCTGTGAACATAGTACATCAAGCTATATGTATTTTTCATCAAGCAATATATATAATGGAAACACCCCATTGGCATGAACTGCCTCGGCCTGCCGTGCTGATGGGTGACAACAACACAGGCCATCCGGCAAGTAGACAGGCAGGGTTGACGCTGGGCTGACACGAGCTCACTGTCCAGGATCACATAGGGCGCGGATGCATGCGAGGCCGCGTTGAATGGAGCCCGCGCAGTTTTCCACGTTGAATACTCCTCCGTGATCAGCGGCCGCCGCTGAGCCCTGGAGGCAAAGGAGGTTGCAATAGCGCAATGAGGTGACGGCTTGCACTGAGATGGGGCAGTGGGGGCTGTTCCGGTGGGTGTGGGGGGGGTTTTATGGTTTTTCCCGTTGGAACCCTAAAAAGGTAGGGGAGTGGGTGGACCTGCATGAAGGCGGAGAGTTGCGCCTGGGTCGCGATGCGTTGCACTGGCAGTCCGCCCATGATGGCCTCGATGCTGACGGGCGCGCCCAAGCCACAGAAACATGAAGTGAGCGTTTTTGGTTTGAGGGAGGAAAAAACCTTCGATGCCCTGACACCCATAAATGTTTTCGGTACAATTTGAAGAAAGAAGCCCTTAAATATCATAATTGATGATAAATATAACATTCAAAAGAGCCGACCCAACTTTATTTATCTGGAGGCTGTGCTGCTGTTGCCACTACTACCAGAAATGCAGAGAGTCGACATCGTAAAACATGAATAATAAATTTCGTAGCGAGTAAAAAATCGCAGTCGAATTTGATTTAAATCAAAGAAACACAGACTGAAACCGTGTCATGCACACATTTGCATTTAATTGCCATTTCAAAGTACCAAATGGAACTACACTCATTGAAAACTTGAGTGAGACAGTGAAATGAATGTCGTTTTACGCAGTGGGATTGCACGGAAGGAGCGCGTGATATGTAAAACGGCAAAATTTTGCGTATGTCACTTAACATTGAATTGTCAATTTCTGTGAAAATCGAAAAAATCTTACCTGATGGTTAGGACTAGGGAAAAAATATTCAAAAAATGTGTAACGTGTCCATTTGAATAAAATACAATACCCAGTGGAAATAAAGGTGGAATGGCTGTCGCTTTGTGGCCGAGAGACAAGAAAATGAGGACATCGACACTCTTCATCAATTACTGTCAATGACACTGTCAATTTCCCCCAAAATCGGACCAATCATTAAACTGAACTTGCACTTTGTTCAAACGCGGACAAATGTGATTCAACTGAATTATGTGGATGATGACGACGACGTGTTTGATGTAAAGCTATAGTCCGAAAATACTTTCAAATGTGTAATGTCGCCATATGCACTGGTGAAACTGAAGGCGGGGTGAGTGTCGCTTCGTGAGCGAGAGAGAGAGGGGGCGCACCGCTGCGGGTCCCACCCCCTCTGATAAAACGCGGAAGGTGAGCCCCATGCCGCCGATTCCACGCTCACCGTGCTCCCCATCGACAGAGTGCGCAGCGCCGAACGGCACAGCGACTTGTTATCGATGCCACCCCCTCTGTCTGATGCCAACAGCCGCAATCAACCGGCGGGGGTCAGCTCCACATGATGCCACAAAAGTGTCAGACACACACCCTCTACAGACATGCCGAACTGAGAGCACTCATTTCAATCCCAGGTATCACATTATTGTCACCCACGAATAATCATTGAATAGTTGTTAATTACAAGTGTAATTTTGGAGTTTAATATCAATGAAAACAGCTGAAGTAAAAAGCATGATAATTTCATCTCTTTCATTCTCTCACCCAATCAATAATTAGAATAAAGGACAAACTACACATCAATTTAATCACATGGTTAGAAGCTGAAATTCCTGTGTTTGCGATTTTTGAACGACGTTTTCTATATCAATCTTCATGTGCGTTCTGTTGGATGAGGGGTGGAACGAAAGGGGAGACGCTGTCCAACCAAGAAGCATGCAAACGCTTTGCGGCTTGCCGGCGCCAGATACAGTGTCACACAGGGCGGAAACCGCGGCGGTGCACTCTTTCGAGTTTCGAGGGTGGAGGCGAACCACAATCGCCAACTTGGCGCCACCATCACACAGAGAATAGGCCCGAATCCTTTCCTGCTTGGACCAGTCATAAATAAGCAACACAGGTGAAACATGTGTGCGTGTGTGTGTGTGTGTGTGTGTGTGTGTGTGTGTGTGTGTGTGTGTGTGTGTGTGTAAATGTGTATATGTGTGTGTATGTGTGTGTTTGTGTTTGTGTTTGGCAGCTGGGATATTGATGTATACACGCGGGCAAGATGAGGGCAAACGTAGTGCGTTGGACAATAGTTGCTCGATTGTGATGGCGCCTGTGGGTGGTCGCGAGTGGGTGCTTGTATCACTGTGTGTATATGTGGTGCATGTACCGTTTGTTAGTTTCAAAGGGTGTGTTTTTTGTGTCAGCGAGTGAGTGTATGCGTGTGTGTTATGGGAATTTTATTCGTGCGCTAATTATTGTTTTTCATCATAGTTCTTTTTTCGGGTAAAATCCGTCTTGATCCCGGTTCATGTAGGTATGCAACTAAGTTTTCGGGTTCTATTCAAGAATAAATTGTTTTGGTGTGTGTGTGTGTCTGTAGTGCAGATAATATCTTCGCGCTCATATAATTCTACGTCACCATAACTTTTTTTGGAGACTTTCCGCATTCTATCTATACCAGTGTTATGTCAGTGTGTATGTCGTTCAACATTTCCCCTCTTTGTCGACATCCGTTGTTTTGTGTGTGTGTGTGCGCGCGCGCGCGTGCGTGTGCGTGTGTGTGTGTGTGTGTTTGGGGGGGGGGGGGGGGGGGGGGGGGGGGGGGGGGGGGCTGTGAGGGATAGGCTTACCCAGCTTTCAGTGAGATCCGCATGCAGGGAGTGGAGGGTGGCTGTGATAGCGGCTACAGGGTCAGGCACCATATCTGTTTCAATCATATAAACAATTTTAGCCATCGGCAAAACACACCCGCGACATTTCGGCGACACTCTAATTCAGGACAGTGCACATCCATCCAACGCAGGAGTGCACAGTCCCCTCGTAGGGACGCGGACCATCGGGACTGACGAAGAAGGGTAGCAGCTGCGTCCTTGACTCGTCTAGCGACAGTTTTCGATACACCTCCGAACGGTTCCACTGCGGCGGGCGGTCGTCCAGGACGAGAGACTCCTGCACGGGCACACACACACACATATGCACACCGGAACACACAGTGCACACGCATACTCACAGTCACACACACACACACACACACACACACACACATACGTACACACATACACATACACATACGTACACACATACACACACAAACACATACGTGCATATATTCACAGTTGCACACACACAAACACACATACACACACATCTTCACTTCCATCTATGATGCTTGTGCATATAATATGGTCTGCACAGTGAGCATGAACGTGGAAAGGCATGGAGCTGTTGGTCTTACGATGTAAGTGCTTCCTACGAAGCACAGTCGACGAGACGGCAGTCGATACCGCTCGCGCATATCCTCTGCAGCTGCTTCGTTGGTGTACATAATCACGGTCGGGAAGCCCACTTCTGGGTCACGTCCCTGCCGAGTGACGGCGCCCTCAGCCCCCACGCGTGCTTGCTCATGCGACCAATGGGTGATGAAATTAATTGTTCTTCGACGGACGGTTTAAAATGTGCGTTGGCAAAAGAGGCGAACCTCGAGTCGGTGCCCTGCGAAAAAGTCGACGAGAACCGCGGTTCGGATCCCTGTCCCCTTGCATGCCGCTACCATGTCGAGTTCTGCTTTGTTGGTAGAGATCCCCATCACCACCGCCTCGACGTCCTCTGTCGCGACGAACACGCAACACTCGGCTCGACTTCGCTCAACAGAATGCAACCCACTCGCCACCACCACAAATACTTTACTTGCGTCGATCGATATATACAGACGGATGAAAAGTGGGAGGGCAGAGACGCCACCTTTGCAAGCTGCTAATAGCTCTCGACAGTGTGCCACCGCCTCGTCGCTTCCTGCGGTCGGCCACGCCTGCGGTATCCAGTGTCGCAGGCGGGTGGGCACAATCGCGTGGCGAGCAACACCTTTTTCCGGGGATTTCTGTACATGGGGAGAAATAGGAAAGGGTGTGACTGGTCACGAGGCGCTCTGACCTTTCCGGAGTCCGAGGGGGGGCTGAGCTCCATGAGGTGACATTGACGGCCCTCATCCTGTGCGGCGAGCATCAGTGGTCGCACATGGTTTATCGAGCCTGGGTCATGCCCGGCGAAGAGGAGCATCGTGCGGACCGGGGAGTCGTGTCGCGTGCGTCGGTACACAGCAATAGAGAACTGCTAGTCCGCCGTGCAATATAGCTGAGGCTGTGACTGCTCTAGCGGCTAGCGGCCTAGCTGTGCCGCTTTGCTTTGCCCACTTCCGGACGAGGCAGCGAGTTTCTCGTCAATAGTTGCGTTTCTCCCCTCCTCTTCAGCAGAAAAGCGATACCCGTTCGGTAGTGAAACCCGCCTGCGACGATTCATAACCATGACGCGTCACGAAGTACACTCTTGCATAAAATATTTGAAAACGTTGGCTCTTGGTGTTGTTTTTATGCGCCCCCCGGGATATGGGTGGACTGGCAGGTGAACCCGCACCGGCACCTTTACAGGCGGCGTTAGGCAAGCACGACTGAGAGGGGAAGTTAAAAACAAACCTCAAACTCATCATCGATCATGCTCCGGGCTAGGCTAGGCTCTTTGGCTCTTGGTGTTGTCCCCCGAATACAAAAATCCCCCCGCCCAATTTAAAATCGGAGGATGCAAATTGCAAAATCCCGTTTCATATATACAAAGATGGCATATGTCAATAGTTAATACGGCATCCCAGTGTCAAAACAGGGTTGCATGCATCACCCTATTTACAAGTTACTGAGCTGTATTTCTTGTCTTGATGAAGATTGGAGGTAAATGATGGTATAGTGCGCATGGAGAATTAGTCGTCCCGTTAGGACGAGGTTTTTGGGTTATAGGATGTACAACAAATACAAACTTTGTGCCGCGGGTGTGTAGGGTTGTGGGGGCTTCGTCGGCAATGCTTTTCAAATATGAAACACCGCAGTAAGGCTAGGGATCATGCATCGATGCATTGTCCATAGTGTCAGTATCAACCGTTTATGGTGCCACCATCGATATGCTACTAGGTTGTGACATTGACATTAACGTGACAACATTATTAAGTAATCCTTATTAGTGCCGCAATCAATATTGTCAACTATAAAAGATATGAAAGCTATGTCATCTATATTTAAACTCGATGTTCTTATTGATTGTCCGAGATATCGATACATCATCGATAATATCGGCTTCAATTGCCATCGATGTCAACATTGCAAAATTTTAAAAACATCGCCATGGACAATCCGAAATATCAATTCCATCAATGTTTATCGACGTTTCGATATAATACTACCAAGATTATCGAAAAAAATCACTTGACCCCGATCTAACCTAGTAGAACACCGTGATCGGCGGTGGGTTACGATGCGTGGGCGGGCTCATTGTTCCTTCCAAAATTATGCGTTAGCAATTGTCATTTTCAAAAAAATAAATAAGCGGATTGCCAAACTTCATTGCATATCTCAAGTGCAAAAAGCAAATCTTGCTAGCTCTTCACGTGCAAATATGGCGTCATCGATTAATTTAACCGCGGCAAGTCAATTGTTGAGGCGACGTGCAAAAAGGAAGGTGAGATAGCTAGACACTACAACAATCGTCTTGCGAAATGGGGAGCTTTGACAAGACTCGTTCACATTTTCTATAATTATTCATCTGCTACATAAACTGCGTTGCGACATGTGTGCTCTCAATACTCTCTATTCATTCTATAGATGCGATTAGGTACATGCACACCACGTATGTGCATTATGTAGTAGATATGTGGACGCAATCGTCTATTATTAGGAGTCCACTCAACACCACAACAACGCATTGACCGCTCATGCGCTCGTCTCCATGAAACGCCTACCGCCACTCGACTTCCATCGCTACCACCCAACACCCCATGCAAGAGTCTTTATTCGGACATGACATAAACTCGATTCCGACCACAACTCAACCGTTATTCGATTAGCGCGCCTAGCCCCAAGATCCGTCTCAAGAGCCCCCGTGTGGACATATCGCGCATTATCTCCTAGCCACGCCCAGCTAAAAGTAACGAAATTCATTACCCCGGATGAGGCGACTAATGCACGGATCCCTCCTCGGATGACCAAATGCTGTGGGTTTGCGTCACGCCAATTCTTATAATTGTGCCAATGCCCGTAGCGTGCGATCCACTTTGCCATGCAACACGCCCTTCCCGACCCGCGAGAGGGCCCATCATCCATCTTCGCGTGGCAGCTGCGTGAGAGAGACCTACACGAGTGACAATATCGACCCCTTGATAACCAAGTGCTAACAACAATATAGGGTATCTACTTGTGTGTGTGTGTGTGTGTGTGTGTGTGTGTGTGTGTGTGTGTGTGTGTGTGTGTGTGCGTGCGTGCGTGCCACGCATAGCGCTGCTGGCCCCTCCCCCGGCGCCGTCTGCCAATCCACATCCGCGCGTGGCATTACTGTCTGTGATGACACTCTCCAGTGGGAGCGAATGGGTGCGCGGTCAGAGGAGCAGTTGTTGCATGGGTTGAGAGGGGGGGCGGCCAAAGTGCGTGGCGATGGCGTCCTGCACGCTGCTCAGCGCCATCACCCGGATCAACAGCGCCTCCTTTTTCGCCCCCGTGTCCACCGCGCCCTCCGGGTTGGCGTGCTTCAGCAGCGCCTTCAGGTCAGGCACTGTGCAGCCCACAACCGCGGGGATACCCGAGGCTCGAATCTCGCTCAACAGCCGCTCACCCGTCGTGACCAACGACACCGTCTGCGCCTCCCGTCGCGAGTCACGCTCCGCAGCCTTCGCCTGCCGTTCCGCCTCCTCCGCCCTCCGCTGCTCAATTTTCTCCTGCACGTGCGCTAGCCCCGCGCCATCGTTGCCCTGTCGACTCGCCAGCTCCTGCAGCTTCTGAAGGATACCGGCAGGCAGATCACCGCCACCACCACCATCGCGACCATCACCATCGCTGCCGGTGGGGTCGTCCGTGGACAACGCCTCGACGAGGTCGTCGATGGCCTGCGCTTGGGTTCGGCACAGGTGGAGCAACTCCTCGCGGCTCATTCGAGCCATTCGTTCCGCGGGCGTCCGCGCGGGGGGCTGCGCCACAGCGGCGGCCTCCACCACCGAGATACGGGGCGCGGTGCGGCTGAAGGGGATGTCGGCGGTGGTGAGCTTGTGGCGCTTGAGGAAGGCACGGAACCAGGCCTCGGTGGCGATGCCGTCCTGGAAGTTGGCGGCGGAGGGCGTCCCTGCGATGAGCTCCGTGCACCAAGTGATCACGTCACCCGCAAACACGGGCAGCTCCCGCTCCTTCATGTCCGTCACCATCGCCACCAGCCGGTTCTCGAGGTGGGAGGGCACCGCGCAGTCGCCGGGCCGCTCGGGGACCTGGCGCAGCAAACGGGAGGTTCAATACGGCGGCGTAAAAGGGACGAAAATAAATACCAAAAACCGAATGAAATTACATGGGCCGCAAGAGCTGCGCCTACGAGCCAGCAGCGACTACGTAACAATTGGGACTGTGAAACGTGACTTTGCTAAAGGCAAGTATCAAACCAACAGCCGTTGCAATAGAACGGATTAGTGCGCATTGCAATGCAGCACAATGCAGCAAATTTCGGAGCGGAGTCAAAACAAAGGCAACTCGGAACTGTGGGGGGAGTTAGTAAATTTAGAGTGTATCCTTATCACAACACACTACAATGCAGTGCAAAGCAATCAGCACAGTCATCACATAAATTAACCATACGCGATTGAAAGTTGGGCCACGCCACCGAGCACGATGTCGTGGAGTGCAGTGCAATCGATACTCTGAATAGATTAACAATCACACAATCGCACACAGCTCCGTTCAGTGCGATGCCATACAATAATATCACACCATGTAAATCACGACAAACATACGATGCAACACAATGTCAGACGGAGCACAGCACTGCACTACAGCTTAGAACATTGCACACGCTGAATGTACAACTAGACTTACAATAAAATGCCTAAAAATTGTTACAACTGACGCATTAAATGCACAAAATCTAAACAACCAAAACACAAATCAAATTCGATGTTATGAATCAATCGACATACAAAGTATACACAGGACCATGTTACACAATTCGAGACATCACAAAACAATGCAATGTCAAATAAATTACAATTAACATCGCATTACCACAAAATGTAATTAAAGGGACGACACAATAAAATGATAATGCATTGAATGGTAAATTGCGATAATATGAACAATGCAACGTGAAACAAAGAAGAGTTAAACGCGGACAAAGGCGGTGAAAAAACATAGTCGCAAAGTCTGCCTGAGAAATTCAAAAATTCGTCGAGTCAACAACTTTGCCAAATAAACGGAGAAACCGTGCAAAGCACTAAATGGGGCGTAAATTCTAAAAGCCAACAAATAGGGGGGGCTAGTGACACGCAGCTGAAGCGCGAGGCGGGAGGGTGCGGCCTCGCTCACCATCACTTCGCCTGCCGTTTTGGAGCGCGCGATGAGACGGTGCAGCGTTTTCATGCTCACCGCTATCCCTTCCTCGCGTAACGTACCGTGGGCCTCCAGCGCCGCCTTCCGGAGGCTCTCCCCGCTCTCGACCCTCTCCATCCCCGTCGCTATCACTCGTCGCATCGCCTCCTGGTACTCCGAAAAGCTGGCTGCGCCGTGGTACCCCCCGGCCTCGGAGGGCACCCGTCGTGTTACGCGCTCGGATGAGCTCGGCGGCTTATTACGCCGGCGTATTCGATCTTCCGTTTCCGAGCGTAACGCCGTTATCGCGGCCGCCGTGACCGGGTCCTCCTCCTCGTTCTCAGCGGCCTCCCGCTCCGAGGGGCAGTCTCGCAGGTGTTTCAAGCGCCTGAACACGGCCTGCGTGAAGGCGTTCCGGTCTTCGGAGACGACGACGACGCGCGCTTCCGAGGCCACCGCCCGTATGGCCCCTGACATAGTACTGCCCGGTACTGCGTACGATACACGGGCCGCCTTACGGAACAGCTCCCGCCTCTGCGACGGGTCTAAATCCAGGGACCGCTTCACGCGGGGTTCACGTGCGCTGGGTTGCGGGGTAGCTTGCTCTCCCCTTGCCTCGACATTATCCGCAGCGGCGGCCCTTGCGCTTCTGGGTGGAGCCACCGAAGCAAATAACAAACGAGCCTGAAGACTGTTAATTTAGCACCGTTATCAAGAAAGTGGTAAAGGTAATAGGTTTACTTCCTGCGTGTGTTAAGCACGCGAGCATAAACAACAACAATAGCAACAATAATAACGAACAGTCGCCGTAGAGTCCGACTCGAGATTTTCTAAAAGATTGCTTGCGAAGTACCTGCGGGGACGCTCAGTGTAGTCATCACCGTCGTGATTCATGACCACGCCACCAGCAGAAGAAGGCTGCTGGAGCCGTGGAAGTAGTAGTTGGCCGCGATCAGACGGCGGCTGATATAGAGCAAGGCGGCGGGAAAACGACTGCTGTGGTGTACCCGTACAAATATACCCCGGGGTCTCCGATCAGCACTCGCTACCTGGCGTGGCTGCCACCCGCAGAGGAGCAGCAACCTTGAGCAGTAGCCGGGAATATTTCTCGAGTGAGGCCGTGAACCACTGACCCGAGCCTTGGTAGGTATAGCACTGATGCCGGGAAGTCCTCTGCAAGCGAGCGAGTCTCCCCTTTCTTATTCTCTTCGGGTCGGGTTGTGGCACCAGCAGCACCCAGCAGGAAGCATCACGAGCGCGCGCGGCGCTTCAATTCCCGCACTTGCTGTTGAGGCGTAGGGTATCCGTACCGTACCCGTACCGTTCCATTATTGGTTCGTCGACATCGTCAGCCGCGCCGGCATCATAATTTAAAATTTTCTTACAAGAAAAAGCAGTGGAGGCCACAAAGCAAAAAGAAAAAAAGAGGAAAAAAGCCTAAGCCCGAGGAATAACAGGAAGGCATGCCACAGCGTCAGCACTGCCCTCCTGAAAAGCGGCGCCACACCGCCGGCATCATGATTTACAATATCCGCGCGTCGGTAGTAGGAAATGCACCTCGCGTATAGTCCGGTAGTTATGTAGTACCCTTATCCGCATGCTACTAAGCTATACAAAAACTTCTATTCATACAAGAAAAAGAAGTGGAAACCCCCAAGCGGAAAGGAAGAGGAGAAAAAACAAGTCCATGTGCGGAGCATAGTTTCGTTCCGGTCACTTCCGACGGAGCACCGGACTTCCGTATGCTTACGTTCCGCCGGAAGACCTCTCGAAAAGGACCGGAAGTCCCCCTAGAAAACTGTTTTTCCTCTCGGCCCTTTTGGTGGTGGTTGGTTGTGCCCCGCGAAACAGCATTATCCGACGAAAAACATGCCATAGCCCCTTTTTTGCGGTCGGGTAATGCATGAATAACTATTGGATAATGAAATGGTTGATTGGATTTTGATTGGTTGATTGGATTTTACAGAGTTCATCTATGGACATATATTCGAATTTGCTGGCCTCTCCCGAATTCCCAATCCTCAATTTCACTTTATTTACAGAAACGGTGGAAAACAACTCCCAAACTCAGATATATATAGGCACTAGGCAAGATCAATTATACACTACTATACTATTACATGTGGAACATATTTGTGTGGTGGATATTAAAGGCAGTTCGCACCTTACATGTACCATAAACATTTCAACCTCCGAAATCCTCACCTCTCCCTCGGCCTAATAACTTGCTTTGCTCTAGCTATCCGCCATATCGGAAATTCCGTGAGCATGCATGTGGACTTCGTTTTGGTAGCCGCCGACGGCGAAGTAGTTTTCACGTGTTCGACGGATGTGCGACTCTAAGGTGCCACAAGAAACATTTCAAGGTGTTGTGATTTTCGCATTTTGATTGCATGAGAGTTGCGTTGAAGAGAACTCGGTATGTTGAGTAGTTATTACTAGCATTACTGTTGTAGGGCAACGGGACAAACACCGTACGCATATGCTTCTTGCTATCACTCTTCCGTTGTGTCTTATCTTGCCAGCAATAGGATCATTGCTTGCTTATTCTAATGAATTGTGGCAAGTCCTATAGCCAATTTTGGAGGTATTCCGGGGCAAGGGAGTACTAGAACACCAAAACGGAAGCAGCGAATTCCGGGGCATTTGGAACGGAATTCCGCAGCAGAATTCCGTTCCGTTTCGGCGGAATATAGCTCAGTTCCGCCGGAAGTATGTTCCGTTCGTGCCCCCGAAACATTGTTCCCGTGATTTTCGCTGAATTCATATGAATTCATCCGTTCCAACGGAACGGAAAACATAGAAATCGACTTTCGCACAACACTGCAAAAAACCCCAAAGGCCTTAGCCCGAGGATACAAAAATGATATATCTATATATGTACTCTCATTATTTAGGTATATAACGCAATGTAATATATATACCTTACGGGTATGGGTATATATATGCATATCGGAATACAACATCCGCGCGCACTCCCAAGTACATGTAGCGGGTCGATAAGCTCGTCTCTCCCACGCGTGCTATAATTCTACACTCCTCCACGAACGTCCAAACATGCAAAATGTTGACCTGAAGCTAGTAAAGAACACGCGCCCATATCACCACGCCAAGCAACACGACACCCATGCACCACCCAAGTGGAGAAGAGCCGGGTTTAGCAAGCAATTAACCGTCTTTCGGTAAGGTTAGACGCGAGTTTATAGCGAGTGTTGTCGGACGGGTTTGATGAATCATATAAGCCCATGAAATTTTCTGAACTAACACGTCGTCTTGAGCGCCACGCCGATTGATTTTGCGGGGCTTTGAGCCCGTTGCTTTTTTTGCCAAAAAAACGGCGGCACGGCAACTTGTTGAAAAATCGTACTTGTCGTGCGGGTGTTAGCGTAATAGCCCCACGTACACAATGAAGCCCGGCAGTGCTCGAATTCGCGCCTCCTTATTTGTCGCCACAATCCGTCTTGATGGGCGCCAAAGCATCGCCTAGGAGTTCAGAAAATTTGCCAATAAAATCGACGCATGATCATATGCATTAAAACATTTATTACATGCGCAGGGACGAAATATTGTCTGGAATTTTGTGAAGCAGTGTACCCCCACATTTTCATGAGCTCATACACCACTTGTTCGTGTTGGTACGGATACCTGCAGAGGCTTCCGCGCTGTCAGCGAGTTCCCAACTTATTCCCATCAACACTCTCCCACGTCAGCCTTTCCACTCCGCTCTCTCGAAGAAGTTGCGAGCAGTCCCCACCCCGTCTACTGGGCTGCCATATCTCTCATCAAAGGTGCTACAAAGTATATCTTTAACGCCTTTGATTTTGCTTTGAGCTTCCTTTCGTCAATCCATTCCCCACCCCCCCCCCCCCCCCCCCCGCAACTCAGGTTTCCGTCCAGATCAACACAAAAAGGCACGATGCAGTCCGCAGCACTGACGTCAGCGCAGGCGATCTCGCCAAGGTTGTTCACCCGTCAAGCTGCCAGGGGGCGGTCCGCTCGCCCGGTACAGTCTACTCGCGCCACGCCGAGGTTTTGCACCGTTGCGGCAGCCAAGCTCGTAGCTGATGCCGGCGCGCCCGAACGGCAAGATGGCGCAGCGGTGCTATCCAAGCGCCAGCTGTTCGCACTCGCCGGGCTCATCGCCGCGGCTCCCCTCGTCGCCGCTCCCCCATCTGCCACCGCCGCGCCAAAAAGGGTCCTCGTCGTTGGTAAGGCCCTCTTTTTAACGACCCTGACTAACCCCTCCCTTACCCTTTGTTTTCGGTCACACGCGACGTGCACTGATATGACTTACTGACTCGTTACTAATGCATCGTTTCGTCGACACCCTCGACAATTACTGAAGGTGCGACGGGAGCCACCGGCCGTCTCGTAGTGGAGGCTCTGAAGTCTATCAGCGGCGTCGAGGTGCCCTTCCCTCTTCCTCGTTCATCAGCCGGTACGAACTGTGCCTGGTGTGTCATCATGCGCGGTGAGCTGCTGCCCCTCTTCCCGCCCCGCTTGCAGGTTCTCGCGGGTGTGCGTAACTTGGACAAGGCGCGCGCTCAGGGGCTCGAGAGCGACGGGGTGCAGCTCGTTAAAATCGACGTGACTTCGCCCATCGAGACCATCGTGCAGGCCATCGGCTCGGCGGATACCGTTATCTGCGCCACCGGCTTCGTGCCCGGCATCAACATCTTCAAAATGGGCGAGCAGGCGCACGCGGTACGCTGTGTGCAATAACAAACATCTTCGTGGCGACGACGACCACCACGCGGCCACGAGTAGTGCTGGGAATAAATCATGTGCATGACGCACCTTCGGGCTTGCGCAGGTGGACAACGTGGGGACGGTCAACCTGGTGGATGCGGCGAAGCAAGCGGGCGTGTCCAAGTTTGTGCTGGTGTCATCCATTCTGACCAACGGACGAGGGTGGGGGCAGGTGAGTGAGGCAGTCACCACGGTCTGTGAACTCAGGCTTCTTAAATAACCTAAGCACCCACCACTTGGGCTCTGAACCTACACATACACACACACACACACACACACACACACACACACACACACACACACACACACACACACACACACACACACACACAGTTTGGCTCCACCTGCACACTAACCCGTCCTGCTTCTGTTTATGTCACGAAAGTGGTTCAATTGTGTACAATCGTTGTGGCAATGCCTTTTGTTCTTAGGCGGACAGTGCCGGTTTCAAGATCACCAATGCCTTTGGGGGCGTGCTGGATGAGAAGCTGGTGGCAGAGAAGCACCTGAAGGCATCTGGCCTGGACTACACAATTGTGAGTTTGTAACGCTGGGGGTGTAGCAGTTTTGTTCAGGGCATGAGATATGTAGAGATGTGGCGGCGACGGATGCATACCACTTCCTCTCTTCATTCATGCTGTACGTGCTACTGACGTTTCAGGTGCGACCTGGAGGACTGAAGAATGAGCAGTCTGGGAAGCTGGCTTTCAGCGGGGAGGACACTCTGGCCTCTGGCGAAGTGGACCGTGCTCTGGTGACCCCCACCCCCCTCATCCTTCTCTGTGGTGACCTTACCAACTTCAGCTTCGTCCGGGTGATATTTCGTGTTACTTGTGTATCTGGTTGCGACTTGAAACACGTGTATTTCTTTGAGTATCTTTCGGCAGTAAATGGATACAACAGCGAAGGAATTGAGGGGTTTTTCCCTATCCATTAAAATGCTAAAACAATACAAGACAGACAGTGGAAATAGTGTATTGATTTCCTGCGAATGCGGTTGCGTTCTTCCCTTCGCAAAACTGCAAAGCTTCCGTGTATTTTTATCCCTTTATGCTGGAGCGGCTTTTTTTTACAGCCAGTCGTCTCAATGGTGAATTAATTGGATTTCAAATAGAGCAGAGCAGTGAACACAGTGATTTCAGTGTTTTCGAAATGCAAGCAAGGCAAATGTGTGCCGAAGAAGTTTGACAATGGAAGGCCAGAAATGTAATCAGTAAAGGGTGAAGGTGAAGGGGGTTGGAGGGGGGGATACACCCGTCGTAACATTGAGCTGTACTTGTCACGAACTCGAAATAAAATGTGAACCGGGAAAATAGTATTGCTTTGATAAAGACATATGCAGGCAATACACGGAAATAAGAAAATTTATTCAAAGTTAGGAAGGGACAAAAAGAGAGAGAAAGAGATAATGTGTGTGTGTGTGTGTGTGTGTGTGCGTGCGTGTGTGTGTGTGTGTGTGTGTGTGTGTGATGATTTCGAATCTAGTGAGTTTGAAAGTCGAGCAATGGTGTCAAGCGCTTTGAGTTGAGGGCAATAATGCTGTGAAAATAAAATGTGGAGCGATGGTATGGAGCAGCTTGTGCAATGAGTTTGTTGAAAACAAAAAGTTGCAGCATGCATTGACTTGTGAAAACGCTCCAGGTGGTCGGGTAGGTGCAACGCGACTGAGGTGTATACACGATGTTGTGCGGAACTTATAGGTGGCCAAGGTCATGGCCCAGGCCGCCGTGTCCCCTAGCTCAAGTAAGAAGGTGGTGGAGATCATCGAGACGGGCACCTGCGCTACCAAGGAGTCGTGCCCTCAGAATCTCGCAGCCGCCCCCGCCGACCCCACCGAATGGGCTTTCTAGTGCGCTGCCAATGCCGAAGCCCGCGCGGAAATGGGGCGCGTGTAACGTAGCAAAACGCCGAGTTTTGCCGATATATCGAGTAAAATACAATAGCATGTAACTTGGTCGACACTTTTGAAAGAAGGCACGGGATCCCTTCGCCATGGAGGATGGGGCCGGTTGGCGCCGATGGCGGCTTAGTTAGTTGATCGCCTGCATATGTTGGTGGCTGTTCGTCGCTTCCCTGGCATGGGTGCTGCTGGCTCACGCTCTTTGCGCTCTGACATTTATGTCCGTATGCAACATTTCGTTCGTCGATCTACTTATGTTCCTTTTCGGCGTTTTTTGGGGGGTGCGCGACGTGAATTCATGCAACGTCTTTCTGCTGCTCTCCATGGCACTCTCGGTTCCTATCTCCGCGACGCTTTTCAGGAGGGCAGTGCTGATGCTGTGGCATGCCTTCCTGTTCCTAGGGCTTTACGTTTTTTCCTCTCTTTTTCTTTTTACCTGGTGGCCTCGACTGCTTTATCTTGTAAGAAATTACCTGTTCTATTAAAGAAGGCACAGTAGTACCCTTATCGTACTACATTAATTTGCTAAAATATGTGTGTGTGTGTGTCTGTGTGTGTCTGTCTGTGTGTCTGTCGGTGTGTCCCCTTATCATCAGCTCGATTGGATTTTATCACTACAAATGCGATATTTGTTATTTGGAAAAAACACAGACTTCGGGTATTGCGCACTTATTGGGATTATAAGGATTACGATTCGTCTTTAACTACTGCGCATCGCTACGATGGGTACAGGAGCATTATATTTCTGTGATTACAAAAATACAGAGTGAGACACACAGTATGTGTGCATAATTACAAAAACATACAAAGTGACAGAGAAGAAAGTGTGTGTGTGAGAGTGTGTGTGTGTGTGTGTTTTTGTGTGTGTGTGTGTTTGTGTGCGAAAATTGAGTATCACGACTATGGGCCTCCATGGACTATCTTAATGTTAACAAAAATACATAGTGAGACACACAAGGTTTGTGTTTATATGATTACAAAAATGCAAATTACGACAGGCCACTCGTATACTTTTAAGTCCCTTCGCAACATATTTTCTGCAATTAGAGGAGACACTCCATCGTCGCTTAGTTTCAGCTTGCTATGCTATTGGCATACCTCGAGGCGGGTCGATACGAGGCAGCGAGCTGCGGTGGCCTGGTCGGTGCTGTTCTACGACGAAGGCTCTCATCGTGACTGGGTGTTCAGCTGCCTACTAAGCGCTGGTTCACCTGGTCGGGGTCGACACCCAGTCGCCGAATCTGAACCGTTGCGTCACCCCATCTTTCGCCAACGCGGCCCGCGTCGCGGTCAGTTGCTGAACGACCCTCTCCAGTGGCGCGCGGTCAGGGAGGTTGGCGGCCTGAAGCAGCGCACCGTTCAGTGCGTCCGCCACCGCTGTCCTAAATTCTTCCCTTAAGTACTGCCCCACCGGGCTCGACTCCGGTTCCGTGTACGCCAGCAGCGCGAGGCACTCCTCCAGCCGCTCCACGTTCCCCGCATCTCCGTACCCAAAGGGTGCGAGTTCTTTCTTGGCGAACACAATCGCCTCCTGTGTGTCACCCGTGCGCACGATGTCCACAAACTGTAGGCAAAGGAGGTCCAGCAGCACGTCGCGTCGTTTCGTGAATATTTCGGGCTCCAACTCGGTGGCCATCCCAATCGCAGTCGCTACTTCACCGTTTAGCACCGCTTGGATGATAGGCAGACGAGTGTTCACCTACGCCACGTAAATCAATAAGTAAGCTCGCGCTTAACACCAAAAGCGTAGATCGTGGTTAGTGGCAAGGACTCACAGCTGCTATTCCGCTGTCCTCGTTTTCCCCAATACCGTCGCGGGCGTCCGTCTCCATCGCACCGCTTCCGGTCATCAGTCCGCCGGAAGCGGCATCCCACAGAGCCTGCGCGGTTTCCCCGTAGCAGTGGTGAAGCAAGTACGAATGCACCAGCGTCCGCTGAACCTCCTCGGATACCTGAGAAAGCGTTGACATAGCACACCGGGCGGCAGTGCCTCAGCGACGTGAGTCCATGGAACACGTCACTGCACGCGCGGGTTGGGCCGGAGCAATATAATTAAAACTAGTATGTCATATTTCATATCTTTAAACTGCTGTCGCTTCCTTGCCTGCCGCGCGACGTAAAAGGGTGAAGGGTATGGACGACAACCATCGTGGTGGTGGGGGCAAGGGTGTATATTATTGGCGAGTAGGTACGCGCATCATCTGCTACGAAATGCCCGCTACTCCACGGGTGTCCGTCCTCCATGGCGAGCTCCACACGGCCAGCCAGCTTTGGAGGCGGTGTTGGTGTACAAATACGGTGAGAGTGTCACTACCGAGTCGGGCGAGGCTGCCCGTGAAACGACCCAGATCAACGTGTGCTTGAAATCCCGAACGACCGTGGAGAGCTGCCAAGAAAGCTTAGGAGAACGTTCCGAGAACGTCGTTAGCTTTGGCCGGTTATAGGTTTTCACCTGAACATAAGCGCCAGCCACAGCTGCGGGAGGCGAGTTGGGGTGGCGGACCCGGATGGTGTGTTTCCAGCCAGGGGCTGGACTGGCATTATAACAAGATATACATAGCAGCTCTATATATATATACAGTTATCAATATCACGCAATAATTTATTATCATTATTTATTTGCTCCACAGTTTGATGTCAACTTATTGACGAAGGAGAGTCAATTGTAATACACTCCTACCATAAATAGTCCGTGTTTTTTGCGCCCCCAGGATATGCGACTAACAGGTAAGCCCGCATCGACACCTTATATAGGCGGGTAGTATGTGGTCACATTGGATACATCTATAGAAGTTTGCAACCCTACCAGCATGTGTACGGGATGGTAGCCCCTGCTACCCGGCCCCACGGCCTCACCCGCACGACACGAACCCCCCTTTCCGCTAAAGGACTAGCGCGACACAATCGGCACACGACAGCGACACCGCTACACCCGTGTCGTCCCATCAAAACATGTGTGGTACACTCGCACTCGCCTACTGACATTGGCGTGGGGGCACCACACCCGATTTTCCATTAATCGGCTACATGACGCCCTCACGCAGCTCACGCCGACTTCCGGCATGTCCGCCTACATCCACCGCGACGAGCAGCCACATCCCGACCCTCACTCCGATTGTCACAACGTGCTACCTCTAGACGACAATGCTCTACGCTTTCCACATGTGCTTGTTGCCGCGTCTCAACAACTCCCCGGACTCTTCCGAATAACCAATACATCGTTTCACGCGCCCCCACCCAACACGCCTCCAATTCGAGCCCTAACTACTATCACCGGCGACGCTCCCCGTCCACTTTTCGCATGCGATGCTGCTGATAGCAGCGACGGCATATGTCTACACTCGGCTCGCCACGCAATGACCTACGACAACGGAGAACCTTTCAGAGGTGTCGCTCCCACCATAACCTTAGCGAAGGCAACGCGCCTGCCTGCCATGGCACCGGAATCGCCCGTTAATGCACACCCAACGACAATGAAATTTCGGCACGAGCAAACCACTACTTCACGCCCATAGCGGTCCCCTTTTCGGCTCAAGCACGAGCCCGACTACGTCCTCCTACCTCTCCGATCACCGGAGCAGACCTACAAGCGGTATGTACATGTTTTGTGCCGCCATATCATGCGCGCAGTAGCAGCCGTTATCGCCATGGCGGACCCCAGCGGCCCGCACAACGGTCCCTCTGGGCTCGCCGCCTACGCGGCTCATGGCGAACAAAAACTGTAAATACTACTAACGAATCGCACAACCCCGATCCGGGCAACGCGGCTCTTCCTCGCCTCAGCGCCACGCATCCCTTATACCTTTCCGTGCGCCAAGCTGCCGCCCGACAAACGCTTCACTCCACGAAGCGGGCAAGGCCTTTAGCTTGATAATATGGCAAACGTGCACTCGGGTAAATGGTCACATTGGGTAAATCTAGAGGTTTACAACCCTACCCACCATTTGTACGGGATAGTAGCCCATGCGGTTGTTAGCATCGTAATCAGCGGCGTGCCATACCTCAGAGATAATGATGTTGTACGAGAAGAGTGGCGCGACCGACCGTCTAAACAACCTTCAGCAGCGGCCAACTCTAGCCAAACACTACGTAGTAGCAACCCTTTAGCCAAGGCGATCCCCGAGCACAAGCATTGTATGCTTTCGCGCTCATCCCATCTAGGTCTCGCGCGAACCCACCCATCCACCCCTTCAAATTATGCGCTAGTTTGCCCGCGGGTCATGCATGTTGTGGTCTTTTGGCCAATGTGTATGCATATTGACATCTTTAGCAAAAGTGCACTCATGTAAATTAGTGAAATACTATAGGTAAGATAAGGGTAGGGCTTTTCGTGGCGGAAGCCGACTACTTGACGGCTAGGGTTCGCGGCTCGATAGTGTAAGACATACTAATTGAAATCGAAACTGAAATTGTTTACATCACTACCGAGTTAACGGTTGTTGTCCTTGGGCGCCCCCTGCTACGATTAGACTATTGTAGGTCTCTTCCATGCTTAGGATGTAGTACGCCATGTAACCACTAATCTCAACCTCTCCAATGGTTGGGATTAGCAAAACCGTCTAAAATATATCCGTAAACAATTTAAAGTTTTCTTCTATATTCATTTTCTGCAAACATGTATGAAATGTAAAATGTCGCTATTGACCACGATATGCGGCATGCTCCTTCCGGTGCGAAGGCGCTGATCAGCCCAACTAGTTAGTTTGCACTTGTCGAGTCGGGCCTACTTGACCTATGCTCATGTACGACTCCGGTCGTGCCGGAGCTTGGGGAAAAGGCATGCGGAAAAAACCCTCGCTTAGGTCGTCAACGGTCCCTTCTCGATCCACGCACACCCTCTCCTAGGATAACCGCTGCTCCTCCCGACGCAGCTCGCCACCTAGGCTAGTCCTCCTTCACATGTCAGAGGTTGGGGAGAACGGAAGGCGAGAGCCTTAAACGGTGTCCGGCTTGCGCTCTTTCCTCCGTGTCAGAGTTTTTCTCATGTCCCCGGTCCTTCGCCGTTTGTTTTCTAGCATATGTCTTCTCGCGTTGTATATGTCCGTACCCTCCCCCGGTGGTTTACGTTGTTTGGGGGCCGCCTATACGAGCAGTGTGTCGTTGCGATAATCCTAGGCACAATACCTAAGGTAACCTATCGATAATTGGATACATGCTATTGGAGGGGTAGGTCGAACACGCGGATCGAGTCGCAGCTTCGCACAAGATGATGGGTACGGGCATATTTATTCAAAAGCACTCCGTACCGGAATTTTCCGGCGGCGGACGATCATGTGGACCACCGCCGCCAAACCGTGTCGCTCGTCCGGCTGCGATTCTCCTCCGGCATGCGTAGCTTCTCGCCTCTCCCCCATGGGAGACTCGATTAACACATGGCTAGTTAGCCTTTCCCCCATGGGAGAATGCCTCTCGCATCATGGGAGACTGGATTCTCGCCTCTCCCCCATGGGGGAACGCCATGCCATGGCATTGCTTCCCGGCTGTCCGCCGCCAGCTCCAACGCTCGCCGCCAACTCCGATCCGCCCGTGCCCTCTTCGCAGCAAAACAACTCTTCAAATACAGATCCCACCCGTAGACAAGAGAGCATTCGAGGAGTATCAAGCCTTGCAAATGAATATCGGACTAGCCGAATGGGTGATCAACACTAGTGTACATATAACATTTTGAGACGCCCTCCGTACCAAGGCTACCAGACAACTATAATTGAAATTGAAATTGAAATTGTTTACTGCATTTACCGGATCAAACCGGTTGCTTTCTCTGGGCCCTCCCAATTATACAATTTAGGAAACTTAAGTGTCAGGGCTAGACCGTGAACCGCCCAAATCCAACCTCTCCATAGTGTTTTGGGGGCTTTAACTCCCCCCTCCTGGGAGTTGTGACGCATGTGAGGGTAGTAGCTGTCGGTCAAGGGTAAGTGCGTGAGTGGTACATGGAGGTGCGGCGTGTAGTCGTGCGTGGTTTGACACGGTAGATGAGTAGAAGGAGGTGGTGCAGCCATCGAACATTGTACAAGTAAAGTTGTGAAATGATGCGTGTGGTGTCGAGTCTTGTTTTCGATACGAGGCTATCAAGAGGGTCACTGCGGAGAGTGAGAATGGAAGTGAGACCGGTAATGGTGGATGTGTGAAGGGTACATGTGCAGCTCATGACAATGGGGAGAATGTCGACAGCGGTACACGGCCAGTGTCGTCGAATGGCATTGGCTAGTAGGTGTATTTATCGCGAATCAGTTGTGCGGTATGGGAGAGGTTGTGGTTTGTGAAGTATTTTCATTCCTCTATTTGAATCTTTTTAATCGAAGAGTCACGTCGTCGGCCTTTCGTATGTCCGACGAATATAGGTTCGGGGAGCTTGATGAAGTCGGCTTTGTGAGCGGGGGGTCTCAACGTTGAGGGGAGTATGTCCTCATGTAGGATGGCAGGGCAAGAGGTAAGGGAGTCGGGCGAGAGACCTTCGTCAACAACAATTAAACGGGTAGGCATGTGGGTGGGGTGGGGGGTGGCAGTCAAGGGGGTTGTGGATGAAAGTGGGGGATATGAATGATTTGATGGGCTTGTTGCCAAAGTCATATGTGATGGTCTCCCATCGGCTTCCGTTGTGGCGATCTAGAAGGGAGAGGGGGAGTTTTAACGCGTTATTGTGGCGGTCTTGTCTAAGGCCGGACATAGAGGGGCACTAACCGGCCATGCTGCCGTTGCTAGTGAATTGAACACACATGGGACAGCACAAGGTGGGGTTGTGTGAGAGGGGGCGGGTGTTGTGTACTCCGCACGTGAATTCTTGTTTGTGTGTGAATTGGATATTGGTTAGTGACCTGTGTTTTTTGTGGACGGTGTAGTCCGCCCCGTCCGCAGTGGCGCGGGCGAGGAGGGCCGACAACTGCCGGTTTTCACCCCCTTTAGCCCCCAAACGTGCCATGCATAGCACGGCTATCTAGGCAAAAGCGCCCACCACGTGGAGTTGGGGTGAGTGCCGGCGGGCCTACGAGGGCACCCCCACCAGGGCCGCCGCTGCTCCGCCGCCGGCGGGCGCCGTAGGACATGCCATATTTTCCGATGCTTAGTAGGCGCCCGAATAATTAAATATGTTTCCAAAAGCATCGGTACGGAATGATATTGGGGCTTCATGATTCAAGCTTGCTTTCCGCAAACATCATGGAAATTTATGGCTACGACGGTGTATTCATTGTGTGCCGTATATTATATGTTTGACGCGCGTACGTAAGGATGGGAGTGCGTGGGTGGTGCGTGAGCGTACGTAAGGATGGGAATCCTTATGCCTATGTGTGGATGAGAACGTTGCAAAGATACAAGAAATGATATTTTTAACCTTTACTTACCCGCACGGTTTCCGATTATTCAACGCAATCACGCGGAAGAGATACATACGGAAACTCTTCATTCCCCTAAGCATTCATTATGATTTACTTTTCAGCTTACTAACCCCAACCGTGCGCCTCCGCATCACCCGCAAACACAAAGAATCAAACATAAACTGCAATGCAAATAAAGTTTTGGAGCATTTCCCGTTTCCCCCCTATTTCATGGACTCGTCGATTAATTAGGACACTAGCTCATGGATGCAACATCGATTAGATGGGCCATTGTTTCGTCGAGGCATCGATCATGTGGGGCCATGATTCATGGACGCGTCGATAAAAAGGTGCACTAAATACTTCACGGACGCTTTGATTAAATAGCAGGGTAGTGATGAATTGGCGCTTTGTTGGTGATGGGGTCCATTCCTTTTTTTGGAATAAATAAATTTATATCGTCAATTAAATAGGGTACTCATTCACTAATGCATTGATGCGGGTGATGCGGGACGAATGCACTCATGTATCGACATCGGTCTCAGCGCATACGAAACACCTAGATGAAATGACGAGCCGGATTATGGGATGGCAGCCGTTTATATAGTGAAGTAGCAAGACTGCGTTACTATAGACTTCTAGAGCAATGCTATGAAATAATCTTATATCTAGCGCATCGATGCGGCCGGTGTTACGGAATAAAGTACACTCCTCCACAAAAGTCCGGACATGCATTATGTTAAGCATAAGCTAGTCAAGAACACGCTCCCCTCTCACCACGTCAAGCACGACGACACCCGAGTACCACCCAGTTGTAGGAGAGCCGAGAAGCAAGCAGTTAGCCGCCATCCGGGGTGGTTAGACCTCAGCTTAAGGCGGGTGTTGTCGGTGGAGTTTGTCGAATTAAGCCCATAAACCCCCGGGAAATTGTCTGAACTACACACGCCATTCTGAGCGCCACGCTTGGGCATTGCTCAAGAGCTCATACCAAGCTGCATACTTCTCTGTGTTCCACATAACCGTATTTTTGGGGGCTTTTTGGAGGGGGTTTGGAGGCGTGGGTGCCGTGTTCAATGCGCGAGGTTCGGTTTGCGGGTGTGTGAATAGAGCACGGAAGTTCACGCCGCTAGCACGGGTGACTTTTTGGAAAGCAAGCGAGCAAAAACGCACATGGCGCAGGTTTGGATAAACACTGCACGCTGTAAACATGCGAGGGCGATTGGCTTAGGGGAGGGGCGAGGTCCAACTTGGCCATTAAGGACGCATCACGTTGACGGTGGTGTTTGGAATGCTTGGGTATGTGCTTGTGCCAACCACACCCGCCCCACGCGTGGCACGCGTCGGGAATTAGGCTCGGAGGTCAATAGGAATGAATAATTGATTAAAATATATCGACAAACGCCGCACAAATCGTCTCAGGAGGTGAGCCGACTTCGATGGGTGTTGCTTGGCACTGCGGCTCAGCTGTGCCGGAAAAATTTGCAAATTACAATAATTCATAACAAATCGACTTATGGGAGTTTGAACTTCAAAATGGGTGCATTCGACGCGCATTGAAAAGACGCGTCCTACGGTACCTGTTAAAAAAAAAGTTTTGACCATATATAGGTAAGTTATGATCGCTTGAACATTGTGGCCGAAAGCGGCTTGCCCTTGGGTTGTGCGCATATCGGTGGTAAGTCTACATACGCGATTTCTTGCGTTTCCCACACAGCGGCCTGCCCAACACCTCCTCCCTCCGCCGCCTATGCATTATATTCGCGCGATCGTCGCATCAGCGTTCATATTGCGGCGTTGTGCGCCCGTTACTCCTGTCGTCTACCAAGCACGGCGACTGTTTGAAAGAGCGTGCCGCACGGGTGCGGGCGCGATAACCCCAAGCACACATGCCCGGCAGTGTTCGAACTCGCCCCTCGCAGTTGTCGGCGCCTTCCATTTTGCGCGCAAAAGCATTGCCTGGGATTTCAGGATATTTGTCAATAAAATCGACGCATGATTATATTTTCTACTTGAGAAGGTGCGAAATCTTGTCCGGACTTTTGTGGAGGAGTGTAGGTATAGAATCGTTGTGCAGCAATCAAATACATCGCTAAATCATGGATGCATTGATTAATTGAGGTGCTCATTTGCGGATGCGTCGATGAAATTGGGCACTAATTCATGGACGCGTCGATGTAACATGGCAGTAACACGTGGACGCAATTATCCGATAGGGCACTAGTTTATGGAGGCAATGAATACATAGGGCACTAATCCAAGGACGCATTGATGTGCGTGGTGCGGCACATGCATCACGCTCCTATAAATACATCGATGGTTGATGAGGAGGCTTACCCGCCGACCGCACCGTGACTTCCCAAATGATTACGTATACTGAGCTCGCGTCTAATAAGCCTCCGCATCACCCAGAAAAATCAAATATCAAGCATCGACCGCAATGCATCAAAAATTGATGCATCAAAATTTTCATTCAACTGCTAATTCGTGGACGCATTGATTATATAGGGCGCTAATTCATGGACGCATTGATTAAATGGAGCGCTAATTTACGGATGCATTGATTAAATGGGTACTAATTCATGGACGCATTGATTAATGGGGCACTAATTCGTAGATGCGTCGATTAGATTGGGCACAAATTCATAGACGCATTGATTAAATTGGGCACTAATTCATGGACGCATTGATGCGGCTGATGCGGGGCGAATGCATTGATACATCCTTCGCATCGGTCTATTGGCAAAATATATATTCTGGGTGGATGTTTTCAATTACACGAGTTTGTATAGAAAGTTTATGTGAGTCGGATATTGTATAGGACGCCCCATACAACTTTGTTAAAGCTTGACCATTTTTTGGTTCGCTCCCCCTCTTGACAACGGCCGCCTAGATTGGCCCGCCCACGAGTATAACCCTCTACATGTTGTGAGTTTAACCCTCTCGAGGTTGTCTGTGCTGCAACGGAGTGACCCGCCGACTAGCCGCTCATTTGGGATCATCGGGAATATAAGCCAAATTATTTTGTTTGCAAAAGAGACGATAAGTGTGTGCGGAGTGTGCGTGCAATAAAGATATAGGTGTGGATAATTATAGGATGCATGTGCATATTCAGAAATGCATGTACATGTTATGAAGTGTAATCTGAAATTGTGCAGATTGTGCGCCCCGAATATGGTAGAGCGGCAAACCACGACACATTCGCTTACAGCCTCTATTAATTGCCCTAACAGTCTAATAAATCTTCTATGCTAAATTCTGAAACACCATGAGAGTATGAGACACCTCTTGGAAACCCTTTGTAGACACTTCTTCACGTGAACCTCGTCCTTTGCGTTGCAATCACAATTCAAAAGTAGTGCGGTGTTAGTAATTTACACCTGTTGGTTTAGCGTAATTGATGTATTAGATGGTCAAGGGGTGGTGAGGATGTGGCTGTCATGGTTGGTGGTAATGTGATGTATTTCGAATACATACAACCAGAATTGTGTATGGGTGTGCGTGTGTATGTGTGTGTATACGTGTGTATGTTTGTGCTTCTGTGTGTTTATATGCTTGCGCGAATTAGCATGTGGGTGTGGGTGTGTGTATGTATGTGTGTGTGTGAGCATGTTGCAAAATATCGACGTCACACAAAATGCATACCAAAGCAGCACATAAATGTCCATTCGATATGTCCATCAATACAAGCGAGTGCATGATTATTAGCTACATGTATTATCAGCATGTACAGAATTTAAATCCTCACTAAATTGACAGAATCGATTTCTTTGCGGCCTTACCTCGCTGAAGGCTCATCAACAGTTCTTCATGTAGCACAAAACAATAATTGTCAACCCAATAGCCCATCACGCCTAGCACTTGGTCGGTTTCTCCCCAAATATCGGCTGCTTTGCAGAGACAAAATTCCTTCTGATTGAAGGCAATTGGGTCCTGCACAGGATGAGAAATGATATTAAAGACAAAACATTTCCGGAAACAAATTCATGACGGGGCTAAACAAGTCGCCGAAGTAACAGTCAGTGATTCGACATCCTTTATACTATGACACCCCATGAGTAACGGCCTCCGCGGCTCCGCTAACGGTACATGCAGCGACATAAGACATATGAAGTGTGTCCCTTTCGGGTAGAGAAAACTTCATGTCCGCCTTCGCTAACCACTTCGTACACATATGGTAAAGTTGGTAGCGATGCTTAGCGAACTGTGGCTTAATACGAGGTGTCGACCTTAGCTACATTCTTGACGTTTGTTAGATTTCCCTCCTATGTAACCAAATACAGAAAAGCAACACGCAAACATTGCCGACGGGCGAACACGACGCGACAAGACGTATACGGGGACGAGGGTGTAATATTAAGCGACACGGAACGTCGGATAGACGGCGAATACATACAATAAGACGTTGGAATGGACTGGCAAAAAGTAGAAATGAACACATAATGTGGCCGCCCACCGCGATTTTTACGCGTCATGTGCTAAGTAGTCAAAGACGGTGGTACATTAGGTTGGTGGTGTTGCAGGCCAATAAGTTATGGTGGCAGTACTATCACCCTGCGACCCTTGCTCCTTTATCCGTCTAATAATCATGATGTCTAACATGGGACAAAGCATATGGAATACGAGCTACTAGCTTCACATCTTTTATCCCGTTGACGATGATGGGAGCGCCGGATAGCGACCCGCCTTCGCCGAATGGAACGCTGGACTTCGGAAGGGCAGTCAACGGCTGCGTGGCAGCACTTGTAGTAGGTTCGCCCGTTGCATCTCGAAATCTTTCTTATTTCCGTGCTCGTCAACATGTGAGCATTAATTTTGCTGGGCTTGTATGGCGGCTTGGCTCGCCGCATCTTGCAGGTGGGGAGCATCCTCGAGTGTACCGTTCCCGGTCGGTAGACTTTCCCTTGATATGTCGTACTGCGCCCCCCCCAAACGGAAAACCCAAATTAACATGCCTTCAACTACGTAGGAGGCATTAGCAGCGTGAACATTGAAGTGACCGATTATAGGGGTGCGCATCATGTCTTCGGGTTTCACTAACCGCCGTGAAGGCAATTTATGTCGGTTGCGGCAACGCCAAAGCACCGTCGCAGCTTTTTTAAACCGCGAGACGACCGGTAGGGACTGTTGGCGGGGGGAGGGGGGCGTGATAATGGTTTGCACGGATGGCTGTTTATATACTTTTATTATGAAACATTTGGCGAGGCAAGTACATATTGTGGACGAACTTTGGGAGTCGGGGATGATACTCAAACACTCTTAAATCAAATATCATTCAATATCGCCCGTCGATTTGAAATCGGCTCACATCGCACGGCGCAAGCATTAGTGTGCAAGACATGTCAGAGTCCACGTTGCCATATGGATATAGCGGACGCAACGGTAACGCTTCTCGACCACATATCACGTTTGTCGAGGCAACTCCCATCCCTTATCGTCGATTTTGGCGGTAAACACGTGTCATAGATGTCCCTATGTGCGTGACAGCTACCCGTACGACAGGAGTCAACATTTGAAAAGTGTCGTCGTCAATTTCATTTCCTCATAGCCGTAACCGTACCATGTACATGTACATGGTCGTATTGGAAACAAATGTAGCGTGGCAATACCAAAAAAATATAAATTACAATATGCATCGATGCGGCCGATGTGTTCCGTAAATGTACAGACAATTCGTTGTGTATTGATTATATGTGGCACTAGTTCATGGACGCATTGATTAAACGGGGCACTAACTCATGGACGCATTGATTGAATGGGACACTAATTCATGGATGCATTGATTAAATGGGGTACTAATTCATGGACGCATTGATTAAATGGGGCACTAATTCATGGATGCATTGATTTGATTGGGCACAAATTCGTGGACGCATTGATCAAATTAGGCACTAATTCAAGGACGCATTGATGCGGATGATGCGGCAGACGCATCATGATCCCATGAATACATCGATGTTTGATGCAGAGGCTTATTCACGACATGTTCGCCCACATCCTCGCGCGGCCCCCACAATGAAGCCGTTGATGCGCGCCTGTGGCTTTATTGGCCTCATGTGCCGCCCGAAGACGTAGTGGGGCAATCTCGCTTGTCACTTGCGCAATTACATCGACGCATGCTCCAAAGGCAAGTTCGCAATGGGCGCCCCAACTACGCCGCCGCCGTGCGCGACTCGCATGCGCATGTCACGCTACACCCGGTGCATGGACGGCTCGGTCCATAATCACGCGCCCTTGAATTCCGGGAAGAAGCCCGGCTAACGCGAGCCTTTGTGTGCGCGTCATCAAGTGCGGCGGCAAAAAATGTTGATTCGGCAACCCAACAATGTCGGCGTTGGGCTTGACGGATTTTACGGGGCGCAACATACGGCGAATGGAAGAGTACACGGGCGGGCGGGCATACGATGCGCAAGCAAGGGGCGTGAGCTAGTCGCTCGCTCACGGAGAGACCCCACCTCGCGCACCTTCGCAATGTCATACATGGATGGTTTGGCACGCGAGCCAACGGTAACGCCATGCAACGCCATGTCGGAAGCGTACGCATGGGGCATCTCTATCGACGCTTTTTGTGTATCGACTGTTGGTGGGCAGCGGGGCAAGGGATCCACAAATCACCGCGAGGTATTTTTGCAAGCAGACATGGGCGATGATTATCGACGCCCACCCTTGCTTTCTTGTCGTTTCTGTGTGTTTTTGAACTTGTGTCGTTCGGTGTATATGCACGCGCTAAAGGAACTCCGCGGGCGTATGGTGCAAGTGAAGTCCCCCATGCGCGTAAAAAGGCAAAAAATCTTGAGTATGTTCCCATATATATTTGTGATTGCTAGTGCGATTGTGCCGTTGCCCGTTTGGACGACCCCTAGGAAGTGCGATGTCCATTTGTGTGTGCCCCGTCGCATTGCGGCCCCCTTTAAAAGCAACGCTATGGATTGCTCGCGGTGTGCCCGCTAGTCAAGTCCCGGTTGCGTCCCATATCTTCTACCGCACGGTCCTCAAATTATGAACGATGCATTGCCGACCGCGCGCCGCGCAAGGGCGCCAATTCCTTGCATGAAAACACAGTGTAATAATATCTTAGCGTTGATTTAATTCGAGGTTGCGTGAGCGAAAGCGTTTCACATCGTGGCGCTGCCTCCCCCTATTAGAGTTGGGAACGGGTAGTTACACGGAGATCGTGCCGGCCCCACAAGGGGGCTGGATGTGGTGACTAGAGAAGTGAGAGGAGAGAGATGGCGGCCGGCGAAGGCACCGGCAAGGCCGGCCGACCGCCGCTAATAGGGAATATAGTACCGCTAATAGCATAACACTAAGTACTAGGATGACAAATAGCTACCTTGTACATAAGTACTAGGCAGCGGGATGCTAGTGCTTAAGTGCTAACCCCCCCTCGCCCCCCCCCCCCCCGCCCCACTTACGCGTGCCGTGATCGTTCGGCAGCGGCGCGCGTGATGTTGCTGTTGATGTTGTTCATATATATCACGGACGTGTCGTATGCGAGGACATCGTTCGTTATACGGTTCCGGCCTTGTAATAGGAACGCCGTACAACGTTTGCGCTCTTCCTCCCGTAAACTAGGGCTCACATTATTATAGGAGACTCCCCGTGGTGGCCTTCGGAACGAAAAAACTAAATAACAATAGGAATTTCGCCGTAGTAGATTGAATGCAATAATATTAGGCACACATAACTGATGAAGGAGTGGAATCCACCAGCAAAGAAGGAGAAAACAGAACGAAAAATAGCATAGGCTGAATCTTGTCGAGTATTGATCGAGGCGTCGAGCGTTGATTGTTAATTATTGTGTCGGTGGCTTCCACTGCTTTGTTTGTAACTAAATAAGCTAAATATATATCACAAACGTGACGGACATATTTAATGATCCCTTTGCTCGTAACCACATCAAAAGATGGTGATCAATCCAAAGTAAAGGAAACTACATCTAAATGGAAGGGGTGAAGTTTAGAATTGGAAGAGGTAAAGACTCTAACTACCGGCTAGGATGAGCACTACCTTTCGGCGCAACCATGCCGATTACTTGCCGACGCGCACCCCCTTGATAGGGATAGCCTCCTTTGCATAATTGATATCGAAATATAACGATGTATTAATTTTAGTGTACATGTCCGACTAGCACGATTGTGCTTTCAGGCCCCTTACGACTAGACACGAGGTGACGATTAGACTAGGGTTTCTGCTAACGGCCACTCTTGGTTTGCCGGCACCTCGAATCGACAAGACCGGGGCTTCCGCGTGAAGATCTATCGGTGAAATTTGCTTTGTATCTTATTAGACACCTATGGGCAACTAAGCATCCGTATCAGCCTAGAAAAATGAAGATCAAGAATTAATTGCAATGCACCATACTTAGATTCGTTTTCTTGTTTCCAATGCGACGTTAATTCATAGACGCATCAAATAATTAGGTCACTCATTCATGGATGCATTGATTAAATGGGTAACAAAGTCGAGGATGCGTCGATTAGATGAGGTACTTATTAACGGATGCATTGATTATGTTGGAAACTGATTGCTTTCATGGGGGTGTCGATTAGACAAGGCACATATTCGTGGACGCGTGATGAAACAAGAGGCTATTTCATAAATACATCGATTGAATAGGGCACTAATTCATTGACGCATTGTTGCGCCCGATGGGGCGGATGCTTCATCATGCTCCAATGAATACATCGATCTTTGACGCGGAGGCTTACCTTGGGCCCTTCGTCCCACTCCTCTCGAATCGTTACTTAGCCGCCTTCGACAGTATACAAGCAATATGCCTAACGGGAGAAGTTTCTAGTCGGTATGGCCGACAATAGATTTGCAGACAAGCGACGGCAGCCGGAGAAACGCACGCGGGACGGTTTCGGGAAACGACCATGATAGTATGCCTTCCTACTTCGGAATATAGAGGAGCAATATCGACATTGAACGGAGTGTGCAACGATACGCAGAAACTTGCGAGGCCTCAGTATCGTCACAGATTACGGCAACTCTACCGTGTGAATTTAGGAAGGCACGCACAAGCACTTCACCATTTTCACTCAACAAAACGCTCTACTTGAGCGATGGGACACTCTGCAATCGTTTAGATGGCGAGGACGTCCATGTTGAGTTTTTTCCTTTGTGTCTTTGAGCATCCTCTGCCAGTCACATTTGTGCATTCCCACGCCGGTCTGTGCTTCATCATACTTCAACTACAAGCTGAATAATGGCTGCGCTGTCATTTGACAAATCAATTAACAGAGGGGTCAAGAGCTCGCGCGGCTGGCACAGTATGCCCTACTGGACTCGAGCACCATTTGCGACAGTCAAATAAGATGTGCCACATTGTACACCAAATGCCTCAGCAGATATACCAAACGTGATATCCTTTTGTCATCTTTCTGCAGCACAAGTTGTATCTGTAATTTGTCTGTGCGTTTGTATAACCGTTGCATCGCTAACACTTCAGTTCAACACCATCTTCTTCAGACATTCATCTTCAGCAGAGCGGCGCCCCGTCCCGCGGGACTAACGCCATAATCAAAAACATTAATTGAATACTTGGATCGCATATCGGAAGTTGCAGCAGGCAGGAAATGATGATATTAAATCAGCAGAGTAATATCCGCAGGACGGAGGCAATCATGAACAACTGTGCTCTGCTGTTAGGCTATTGCAGGAACGGCAGGACGACGCTGGAAAGTCAACGAGGGCGCTCAAATGAGCTTACGGCCTTCGTGAGTTGTCAGCCTGATATGATGACCTATAGAGCAAACCCTTCACTTAACTATGATGGCCGTGTCATGCGCTCAGTATGACGCCTCATAACTGTATCAACACACGAGCACACTCCGTCCTAGCTCACTGCAGCTCGTCATATGCTGCAGCCGCACGATGGAGGCACATGTTTCTGTGAGACACATGCCCGAAATACATCTGACATCCGAACGGATTTCGGGATGATCGCAGTGAAGAGGGGCGCGGCTGTGGGAGTGAAATCAGCGGATGGGGATTCAGCTCAACCGTGGAAGCAAAAAGAGCTTGTGTGGACGGCTTCTAGGAGATCGGTGAGCAGTAATGACATATCATGGACATGCCGATCATGTGTGCACGTGATGCATGCCACGCATCATCGACTCATCATTGTATTACCATGTTGTTTCGGGAAGATCGGCAGCAGCGCATGCAAAAAGAGGCCATTGAAGCAAATGAAACGATTCAGCTATCTCATTTCAGATGACCAGCGAGACAAGGGATGTCACAGAGCGCCTATGATGAGAGTTGGGCGTTAATTGTGGCCAGAGAGGTGGTGGAGTAGAGAGGATGAGATGAGAGGAGGGCCGCTGCGCTATGCAGTGCGCAGAATGAGGTGAATGCCCGAGTCCGTGGAGATCGGCTCGCTCAGCTCCCCGACTTGCAGGGCAAAGGTTGCATCCTCAAACGCCTTTTGCATCTTTCCAGGCCTACGCAGCACCCAAAAACCACAATCACGTTCGCATTTGAGAATCATTAGCTTCACCAACCCAGCAAAGTCACACACACAAAAAGTGACACATACAAAAGCTCGTATGAGCGTGCGCGCACACCCACCCACCCAAACCCCCCCGCACACACACACACACAGAGCATCAGCATGTACTTCACGGCATGGAGAAGGTACAAATGCTCCACTCAGCGTGGCTTTGGTCGCTCTCACCCAAACTCTCCCAGGTCACCCCCCGCCTTTGCACTCCCGCAGTGGCTCTCCGCGGTAGCAAGCTCCGCAAACTGGACCTTACCCTCGACCAGCTGCTTCCTAAACTCCTGCAAGGCGGCAGGAGGGTGCACGCGCCGCCTTATAAACGCGCACCTCCCCCCGTGTCACTTCGGTCGGAAACAAAGTAAAAGTAGGCTTGCGAATAAGGGACGCGGATTTATTATCGATAATCAGGGAGCTTGTTATCGGGCCGAGGGAGGAGCGAGCCCCTTTCCTGGATCATCTTCAGCGCCTCCTCTTCAGGTCGGGTAACAAGGTTCTCCTGCGAGACATGGAAACGTCAGTGTTTCGAGAGTTTAAGTGACAGGTCGCCAGCGGGTGTTATTGCCTTTGACTGATGCGAGTCGTACTTGGCGTCTATACTGCGATAATAATAACTGCGTGACTCGCGGTACGGAACGCGGATGTGAGCACGACCTTCCAGCTGGAGGGGTTACGGGAGTCGCGGTGCTTCACAAGGATGTGGGAAGCGCGGACTTGCATGGTTCCTTAGCCTGGAGAGGTCCTGGTGCCAGACGCTTGAGATAGTAGGCGGCGTTATTCGAACGGCGCTCAACCCTGCTGAGTTTGCAGCACTGACCGACGGAGACTTTTGGTCTCGGCCTCCACGACAGGTATTACTTAGCCCCGTAGGACCGGGCGGGCTCTCTAAAACACTACGCGGGCTCACGCGCTTCCGCTCTGCCGTCCTACCGTACTAGTAACGCGTGTACGGACCGCCACGTCGTAGGGCAATTGACCAATCAGAACCCGCGACCTTCACTTTACCTATTTATCCCGGTATATATTAGTATGATCTCATATGGCACGATGAAATCATAGAAACCGTACCACCGAGGTACCGTACTGGCTTTTATCAAATTTCTTACAAGGAAAGCGGTGGGAAGCACCAGAATCCCCCTTTACGGATGGATAACTTCGTCGTACCAAAAACTCTCACGTGGCATTCAGTCGTACCAAATCGTACCAAATCTACTGGCAGAATGGTACGTGCACTGATTGTGTACCGTCGAACATTGTTTTCTGTAGTTATTGTTCGCTTTGTTTTAATTCTACATTTTTAGGCAAAGTAGGGATCGTGTTGGCTATGGTATAATTAAATATTTCTTACAAGAAACAGCAGTGGAGGCCACCAAGCAAAAAGAAGAAAAGAGGAAAAAACCTAAGCCCGAGGAACAGGAAGGCATGCCACAGCACCAGCACTGCCCTCCTGAAAAGCGTCGCGGAGATAGGAACCCAGAGTGCCATGAAGAGCAGCAGGAAGTCGTTGCATGAATTCACGTCGCACATCCCCCAAAAAACGCCGAAACGGAACAGAAGTAGATCTATTATAGGATTGTATGCCCGTACACGTCCCGTACATGCGCGTTCGCTGGGGGAGTCTTGGTCCCACGCTCATCCGTAGCATACACGTACTCTCGCGCGACCGCCGCGCGCGTAAGATGTATCCGCGAAGATTGACACAAAGCGCCCAAGAGCCGGCCCGTGCATAGCGATACATAAATAGTGTACAAATACACTAAGGATACCGATTTTTGAGGCGGTACTAGGCAGCGCGCCAGGTTGCCAACGGGATGCTCCGATAATAGGTTATGGGCCCTCTTAGCCTTACGGACACTCACACGCCTCCGCTACGCACACGTCAAGTGCCTAAAGCGCTAACGATAAAGATTGGTTTAAGTACTGCAAACACCATGGCCGGCAACTCGCCGCCGCCGCCGCCATCGCGGGACAACACCACCCGAGCGACCATCCGAGAACACTAGCGACTACCGAGACGTCGCTCACAAGTGGAGAATCACACGCACACACGGAGGTGGCTCACTCGCACGAGTCACTTCTAGCACATCGGCCGGCATCGCACCGCCGGCGCCGCCTAGCACCAAGGGGACTAGCCACCCCGACATCAATGTAGCCACAAGTCCGACGCCGTTCATCAACGGCCACCTCCTCAAAATCAGCGGCCACACAGAAGTCGCTCGACACAAAATCAGCGGCCACACAGAAGTCGCTCGACACAGAAGCCACGGCCACACAGAAGTCGCTTGCCATAGAAGGAGCGGTCACGCACCGGGCGATGACCTATAGATCAGAAATCTAACGGACAAACCTCTAAGCCTGCGTAAATGTACGGTCAATGATCTAGAGGGGCTATTATAGGAAATCAGTGTCCGTACACGTATTCCTACATATTGATGTGCGCATTAGATATGTTCATATAGGCGGCAACGTGCGTGCTCCCATTAACTTCTCATATTCCCTCAGCGTCCTGTAACTATCGCTTTGAGCCATCCCGCGCACGCGCCAACATGCATCGCGAGGGGGCTGCGGCCCCCTCCTCGACCGTGCTCCGATAATAGGTTATGGGCCCTCATACGTGAGTTCAAATCCCGGCGACCGCACATCACAATGTGCAAATATGTACTAGTCCGCGTCCGGAACACCGGCGGCTATTATAGGAATGTATGCCCGTACACGTCCCGTACATGCGCGTTCGCTGGGGGAGTCTTGGTCCCACGCTCATCCGTAGCATACACGTACTCGCGCGCGACCGCCGCGCGCGTAAGATGTATCCGCGAAGATTGACACAAAGCGCCCAAGAGCCGGCCCGTGCATAGCGATACATAAACAGTGTACAAATACACTAAGGATACCGACTTTTGAGGCGGTACTAGGCAGCGCGCCAGGTTGCCAACGGGATGCTCCGATAATAAGATCGACGAACAAAATGTTGCAAACGTAGAAATGTTGCAAATGTCAGAATATGCTATGATATAATCAGGCACGATTGAAATTCCACATCCAAAGAATCAAAAAATTCCGTACTTACCAAAATGTACCAAAGCGTACCCGTACCAAGCATATAACAACGTCCATAAACGTACCACACGTACTAAAACGTACAATTGTCGCTACAAACGTCAAATCGTACGTGGATGTGATAAGATTATTGTACTTGATTACAATAATGATCTACATCAGGTTCAGCTGATATTTTACAACAGATTATGTAATCTGCTGTACCTACGTCACATGCGTCACGTTACTGCTCCATGTTACTGGGCAAGCTTCTTCACAGACTGCGCTCGTGGAATATACTACCATTCGAAGGACATTCTACATGAAGCCTAGACGACTTGTTGATAAGCATAGTGACAAACCCACTTTTAACAGATTTTCTCTTTTCCACACATTTTCTTACCCTTTGACAACTGCATACAATAAACAACCTATTACGTTGGTGCTCTTACCCATCTCGGTCGCAGCCCTCTTGCTGTCCCGACAGTCTTCCTCATTTTCGACACTTGACGTCTTTTTACCTGTCTAAGATAATCTTTCGACGGACAACCGGTAGATTTTCTTTTACGCTAACGGCAGAGTCGCTACGCGCACTACTTCCTCGCGTCGTTCCGCTTTTGCCGGTATTCAGCAACCACCCGCTAATATACAGAAGGTATCTTCTTTCAGCAACCTCCTCAAAAATTCCAACAATACAACTCATTTTTATTCAAGGATCCCTCAACGATATCTTCCTTGCACCAAAGATCACTCTACGATATCTTTATTTCATGCAAGGATCCCTCAACGATATCTTACTTGTAAATTCCACTATTGGTCTCTCCAGGATATCAATTTCTTTATTTTAAACAAATAAGTTTGGTCCCTCAGCGCGATACCATTATGTCAATCATCTGTTGCAATGAAATGCAACTTTAATCAATTGCGGCCTCCAAATTTTTTTCGATTTCATACACAAAATATACTTTTGAATTAAAACTGCATCTTACATAATGATTTCACTAATTGTTCGCTAATGATTCGTTTATGTCCATTTGAACCCCTTAGGTCTTTTTTGGATGAGCTTGGCTTATGTCGGCGCCAGCCGGCGGCGAAGCGGCGGCGGCCCCGGAGGGGGGTGCGCTCGCAGGCCCGTCGGCATCCCCTCACCTCCCCATGGTGGGCGCTGGAAACCCCGTAGCCGTGCCAGGCCTAGCACGGTAGGGGGCTATGAGGGCCGACAACTCGATCCGTAGGATAAGCAGCTGTCGAGAAAGCCATGTACAGAGGGCTTTTGAAAAAAAATCTTTGCGATACCGGCACCAAGATCTCCCGCTCGGCCCGTCCGATATGTTTTTTCGCATACATATACTCATGCTTACAACCCTACTCCAAGGGGATGGGGCATGTACTAAAGAAGCGTTTGATGGCGAGGAGGGTACGGCCGGATCCGCGGTGGGAGGTGGGTGTTGGAGCTGGTGGTGGCCAGCCGGGAAGCAGCGCCAGGAAAGGGCGCTCGCTAGCTGTCGACCAGCCCTATGCCAGTCGAACCTTCCCGGGGGGTGAGGCAAGACAATGCACATGCCGGTGGCCGGTCGCAGGCGGAGAAGCGGCTAAATGCGGCGGCGGAGATCCTCAGCATCAGCCGCCGCCGGAAAGCCATGTACGGAGGGCTTTTTCGGAAACCAAACTAATGTCCGTACTTGGCGTCGAGCTAGTTGGGAAGCAGCACCATGGCAAGGCGCTCACTAGCGAGCCGCCTCGTCGTCAGGCTACATCTCCCGGGGGGAAGAGTAAGCATTGGCGGCAAGGAGGACGGTCGCGACGGCAGGAGCGACACGATCTGGCGGCGACGACCATTTGGATCGGCGCCGCCGGAAAATCATGTACGGAGGGTTTTGCAAAAATTTCCGGGCGCCCGAGACCCGCCGGATCCGACTACGGTGACCTGTCCCCCCCGCCCCCCCCCCCCCCCCCCCCACCTTCGACACCCACTGCCCCGACAGACCTACACTCCTCCACAAAAGTCCGGACATGCATTATGTTAAGCATAAGCTAGTCAAGAACACGTTCCCCTCTCACCACGTCAAGCACGACGATACCCGAGTACCACCCAATTGTAGGAGAGCCAAGAAGCAAGCAGTAAGCCGCCATCCGGGGTGGTTAGACCTCAGCTTCTAGCGGGTGTTGTCGGTGGAGTTTGTCGAATTAAGCCCATAAGCTCCCGGGAAATTGTCTGAACTACACACGTCATTCTGAGGCCACGCTTGGGCATTGCTCAAGCGCTCATACCAAGCTGCATACTTCTCCGTGTTCCACATAATCGTATTTTTGGGGGCTTTTTGGAGGGGGTTTGGAGGCGTGGGTGCCGTGTTCAATGCGCGAGGTTTGGTTTGCGGGTGTGTGAATAGAGCACGGAAGTTCACGCCGCTGGCACGGGTCATTTTTTGGAAAGCAAGCGAGCAAAAACGCACATGACGTAGGTTCGGATAAACATTGCACGCTGTAAACATGCGAGGGCGATTGGCTTAGGGGAGGGGCGTGGTCCAACTTGGCCGTTAAGGACGCATCACGTTGACGGTGGTGTTTGGAATGCTTGGGTATGTGCTTGTGCCAACCACACCCGCCCCACGCGTGGCACGCGTCGGGAATTAGGCTCGGAGGTCAATAGGAATGAAGAATTGGTAAACGTATATCGACAAATCCCGCACAAATCGTCTCAGGAGGTGAGCCGACTTCGATGGGTGTTGCTTGGCACTGCGGCTCAGCTGTGCCGGAATAATTTGTAGATTTAAATAATTCATAACAAATTGATTATTTAAATCTCGGGAGTTTGAACTCTGGAGTAGGTGCGTCCGACGCGCATTGAAAAGACGCGTCCAATGGTACCTGCTTGTAAAGGTTTTGACCATACATGAGTAAGTTATGATCGCTTGACCATTGTGGCCGATAGCGGCTTGCCTTTGGGTTGTGCGCATATCGGTCGTAAGTCTACATACGCGATTTCTTGCGTTTCCCCCACAGCGGCCTGCCCAACACCTCCTCCCTCCGTCGCCTATGCATTATATTTGCGCGGCCGTCGCATCAACGTTCATATTGCGGCATTGTGCGCCCGTTACTTTTTTCGTCTCCCAAGCACGGCGACTGTTTGAAAGAGCGTGCCGCACGGGTGCGGGCGCGATAACCCCAAGTACACATGCCCGGCAGTGTTCGAACTCGCCCCTCGCAGTTGTCGGTGCATTCCATTTTGCGCGCAAAAGCATTGCCTGGGATTTCAGGATATTTGTCAATAAAATCGACGCATGGTTACATTTTCTACTTGCGAAGGTGCGAAATCTTGTCCGGACTTTTGTGGAGAAGTGTTGGACGTTTTCGAAATTCCCGTACAGCGGCGGGAGACCGCGAAACTTGGCGAAACTTAGCGGGAACTCGTTAAAACTTTGTTCTCCGCAGCCGAGACCGCAAACCGCGCCTACGCGCTGTCTTTTCCTCTTGTCGACCTTATTGCTCACGTCGGCTGCCGCCGTTTCGTAGTATGCCAGTATGCCACCCTCTCCATGTGTACTCGCAAGGCGTTGGCGCCTCGTCCACGAAGCCGAACGACTTAGCGGCGCTCGTAAGGCCGCGTAGGAGTGTAAAGCAACCGTGAGGATCGTCAAGAAGTGGTGCCGGAGCGCTAAAGCTACCGGGACAGTGGACGACAAGGCTGGCAAGCCCCGAGCGCCCTTGGCGTCCCGAGAAGCCACCCTCCTTCTGAAGGTGGGTGTAAAGCGCGGCGATCAATGCCCCCAACTTTCCAAGATGCTGTAACCCAGGCTAGTAGTGACTGTGAGTGCTGAGACGGTCCGCCGGTACGTGAACAAGAACTTAGCGCGCCAGTTGAGGCCGAGGAAGCGTGTTTCGCTAACAGTCAAGCACATGCGCGCACGGCTATGCTTTGCCAAACAATGGGTACGGAAGTCATGGCACAATGTGGTTGTGACAGACAGCAAGCACTTTTGGCTGTCCAATAAGGGGCCCGGGAACAAGGAGTGGGTGGTTTTCGAGGATGAACCGCCAACCAAGGTATCAAAGCAAAACTGTTTCAAAGTGCACGCGTATGGTGGTGTTAGCAAGTATGGCAAGACTCATTTGTTTGTGACAGTGGGGAGCAGCGGCGTTAAGGCAAAGAGCAAGGGCGTAAACGGTGAGGTGTATCTCAACTTGTTGCATGAGCACTTGATATCCGCGCGTGAGGCTTTGATGGCGAAAAGGCCCTCGGCCGAGGCGCAACATCAGTGGATTTTTCAGCAAGATAACGCTATAGCTCATGCTTGCAAGAAGGTTAGGAATTGGCTTTCGTCTCAATCCGGCTTTTAAGTGATGGAACGGCGTGCCAAAGGCCCTGACCTTAGTTGGATTGAAAGCATGTGGGCTATTGTGTCGAGTAGATTACAAAAAAGATTGGACTTGTCCCCATGCAATTTTGAGGCGGCTATACAACACGAGTGGGAAACAATTCCTTACTCTACCCATTGCGCCGTGTTCAACTCCATCCCCACACGGCTAAGGGAGTGCATAGCAAACGATGGTGGAACAACTCACTATTAGGGTAAAATTAGGGTTTCGGATAGGCTGGCATGCAAATCAACACATTTCAGATTATTCGAGTTTCATCCAACACTCCTCCACAAAAGTCCGGACATGCATTATGTTAAGCATAAGCTAGTCAAGAGCTCGCTCCCCTCTCACCAAGTCAAGCACGACGATACCCGAGTACCACCCACTTGTAGGAGAGCCAAGAAGCAAGCAGTAAGCCGCTAGAATCTGGGGTGGTTAGACCTCAGCTTCTAGCGGGTGTTGTCGGTGGAGTTTGTCGAATTAAGCCCATAAGCTCCCGGGAAATTGTCTGAACTACACACGTCGTTCTGAGCGCCACGCTTGGGCATTGCTCAAGCGCTCATACCAAGCTGCATACTTCTCCGTGTTCCACATAATCGTATTTTCGGGGGCTTGTTGGAGGGGGTTTGGAGGCGTGGGTGCCGTGTTCAATGCGCGAGGTTTGGTTTGCGGGTGTGTGAATAGAGCACGGAAGTTCACGCCGCTGGCACGGGTCATTTTTTGGAAAGCAAGCGAGCAAAAACGCACATGACGCAGGTTCGAATAAACATTGCACGCTGTAAATATGCGAGGGCGATTGGCTTAGGGGAGGGGCGTGGTCCAACTTGGCCGTTAAGGACGCATCACGTTGACGGTGGTGTTTGGAATGCTTGGGTATGTGCTTGTGCCAACCACACCCGCCCCACGCGTGGCACGCATCGGGAATTAGGCTCGGAGGTCAATAGGAATGAAGAATTGGTAAACATATATCCAAAAATCCCGCACAAATCGTCTCAGGAGGTGAGCCGACTTCGATGGGTGTTGCTTGGCACTGCGGCTCAGCTGTGCCGGAATAATTTGTAGCTTTAAATAATTCTTAACAAATCGATTATTTAAATCTCGGGAGTTTGAACTCCGGAGTAGGTGCGTACGACGCGCATTGAAAAGACGCGTCCAACGGTACCTGCTTGTAAAGGTTTTGACCATACATGAGTAAGTTATGATCGCTTGACCATTGTGGCCGATAGCGGCTTGCCTTTGGGTTGTGCGCATATCGGTGGTAAGTCTACATACGCGATTCCTTGCGTTTCCCCCACAGCGGCCTGCCCAACACCTCCTCCCATCGTCGCCTATGCATTATATTTGCGCGGCCGTCGCATCAGCGTTCATATTGCGGCGTTGTGCGCCTGTTACTTTTTTCATCTACCAAGCACGGCGACTGTTTGAAAGAGCGTGCCGCACGGGTGCGGGCGCGATAACCCCAAGTACCCATGCCCGGCAGTGTTCGAACTCGCCCCTCGCAGTTGTCGGTGCATTCCATTTTACGCGCAAAAGGATTGCCTGGGATTTCAGGATATTTGTCAATAAAATCGACGCATGGTTACATTTTCTACTTGCGAAGGTGCGAAATCTTGTCCGGACTTTTGTGGAGGAGTGTACATGTTCATATGATCCCTTGAGCGTGGGCCGGGGTGAGCGCGGAGGCTCCCGCTCAACAAAGGCTGCTCGGTAGACGCGCGATCAGAGGGAGGAGGGTACGGACACAAGCCGGACTATTTGACAGGTACCCGGGTACCAAACAGCGAAAAACCGAGGAAAAGAGAGGGGGAAATCCAGGCGCGGAGGCATGAGCGCCCATCTTTTTTATGTCTATATGTTTCGGTCCCCCCCAGAGGTTCTCGAGGTGACGGGGGACCTCGACAAGGAGGACCGTCGCGTCGGTGGACGCGGCACGACCTTGGCGCGGGGTTTACGGGATGCGGCGGCGGGATCGACGAGCGACCGCGCGAGGAGGGGTTTTTTGCAAGCGTTTCCCCTCCTATCTTTGGCAAGACCGAAGTCACGCAGGAGTTAGATTAGGATGGCCCGTCGTCCCTCCCGAACGCCGACCGGCCTAGGCCGGTCGGCACCCCGGTTCGGTGGGAGCGGGCCGTGCATCGTGAAGGTCGAGCAACATTTTAGCTTTGCATTTCTCGACAAGTGGATTTATTTTTAGATCTGTTTTTTCTTGATTACAAAATTATTACGTTGTTATTGCTTAGGCGGGGGGCTGTGGCAATTGCTGCGATTGCTTACAGTTTTTTAACTCCCGAGGAACGTCGACACATATTGCAGATAGGTGTGTCGATAGGTGTACCTGGTCGAAGAGACCCGGGCCCAACTTGCTAATAAGTCATGAATGGCAAAGTAGAGTGGCCCGAGAGACAGCAGTCGGTCCAGTTTGCCGGCACATGTTGTAAACAGTTTCAATTTTGGCTTATGTCAACGCTCTCGACTAAATATGATTTGGGTGCGGGATCGTGTCCCTAAATTAATCATTTGTTGAACATCATCAACTATATACCGGTATAAACATAACATCTACTACTGTTGTCTTACATGATGGACCTCTACACAAACGTAAGGTCAATGTATCTTTGTGTGGCAGTGACAATGTCCTCCATCGATTACAGCCTGGCAAAAGACGTAGACGCAACAAATACAGCCGTAAGTCTAATTATGCGTCTCAGGCACCCACTAGTTCAGCACAGTCCAATCTGTCTGAGAAGCATAAAACAACACTAAACAATGCTGGTGGTAAAAACAATAACAATTTGATCGATTTACAATATGAATGATTTGATACTCAAGAATTTGAACGCTTGAATTATCTTTATGGACGATTCACGGTCGATGTTGCTGCTGATGTTTATAATTGTCACGCTTAGACTTCTCTAACTAAGTGTTAGCACAAATCATTTCTAATCTGTTCCGTTCTGTCGTTGTTTGATGTCGGAGTGACAATGCAGATGGGAGATAATGAGAGGATGTTTCCCTGCTTATACTTTAGCAATATATGTTGTAAGTGAACAAAGGAATTGTTAAATGGTTTTGTCACCTCCCTCTACTTCACTGGGCTTAAATAGGTTTGTGCCCATATAGCTTACGCCTGCTTATCTTGCTTACGTGTCGGGCGTTAGGGCTTTCCAACCGTCGTCAACAGTCTAGCGACGCGGCTCGACTAGCATGGAGAATCACGACGCGGCTCATTTTGGATCGGAAACCTCGCTTAGGCGCGTCACCTGGCTAGTTAGATTATTTGTGCGTACATGTACGTACGAGGAGGTATTGGTCGTACAATAGACATCGGCACCCTTGTGAATATTGTAGTAGCGACGTACCCATGTTGTACGTCTATCCCATGGAAAATCACGAATTGGATTTAGTAGCGAGTATATGTACAATGTCTTATAATGTACTGTTACGGGATTGTACTCGTCACACTCGTACCCTCCCCCTCTTGACAGATTTGTGAGGTCGCCGCAAGGCATACCTGCGTGGTCGAAGCTCCTTTACTGAAGCAGTTAATGGGACTCATGAATGCGCGCTGGGTGAGCGTGCATGAAGTCGATATACGCATGAGTCTCGGCAAACTTGTGCCATTGGGGCGTCTCCAAGAAATCTTGTAACGCCGTAGTTCGATGCACTTCATTCAGACGGTGCGAGACAAATGGAATGTCGTCATCACGGAAGTACGTCATGAAGAGCAAGTACTTGCCTCGTCGTCTAGGTAACGATTTGATGCATACAACAGAAATATGTGAGACGTCAAACTCGTCGTCGTCTCCTGTAGGAACAATTACTGGGACAGCTGGTTGTAGTGGAACGGTAGAGTAGGGCCGTAAATTGTTCACATGGAACACATGATGTAAGCGTACTGTCGCTGGAAGTTTCAATCTGTAGCTGTGTTTCCCAATTTGCTCCTCCATTGTACAAGGTCCAAGCTGTCTGTTTGTGAGTTTTCTGTTACGTTGTCCACGTAGAAAAGGTTTGTTGTAACGACTGACACCTTGTCTCCTTTGACGAAGTGTGGCGTTGTAGGCACTTTTGTGCGCGCTTGCATCTCGTCCTTGTGTAGCTATAACACAGAGCGTACCAGAGTATGTATTTCTTGTAACAATCGTAACCGCTATGTTGCGTCTTGCGAAACCGGAATTGACGGTCGCATGCTAAACATAAGGTCTAGAGGCTCCTCAGGAGAGAATCCAAAATTAGCCTCAAACGGGGTGTGTCCAATTTCGAATGCACGAAAGGTGTTATACGCAAATTCCACTTGTGGTAGTAGAGTCGTCCAATCATAGCCGTCATAGCATCATAAGCAACAAAGAAGCTGCTGAAATGTGCTATTAACTCGCTCCGTCAGTCCGTCTTTCTCTGGGTGTCGACTGGAAGACATGTTCAAGCGCGTTCCGAGGCGTCGCCGAAGTGTCTGCCAGAAGCCACTGACGGATCTCGGGTCACGGTCAGTGATCATCACACGGGGTAGTCCATGTAATCGGTAGACTCCATGTAAAAACAAAGTTGCAGTTTCTTCGGCAGTAACAATCTATGTACACGGCAGAAAATGGGCCATTCGAGTTAGATGGTCTACTATAATCAGCACACTATTAAAGCCATTGCTCTCATGTAAGTGTGTCAAGTAGGCAAGACCAATTATGTGCCACGGTCTGGGTGGAACAGGCAATGGGTAAAGAGTCGCAGCCATCTGCGGTCGAATCTTTGCTCGTCGACACACGACGCAACGCTCATAAAGATCTTTCACATCTTGGCGAAGTCGTTTCCACCAGAATCTGTCGAGTGCTTTAGCAAGCGTGCTAGCAACTCCTCTGTGACCAGCTGACGAACTCGCATGCAGCTCCGAGATCAATCTCAGTCGGAGCTCAGAGTTCCGTGGAATACAAAGACTATCGAGGCGCCAAAAGTATCCGTCTATGGCTTCTATCCGGCTGTCTTTTGTCCACTCACCCTCGTCCCCATAAAACGAGTCTTGGGAGTACCCCTCGCGAATGAGATCAGCGAACTCATGGTTCAGTTGCAACGCGTTAACAATCAGTAATTTTAACTGTGCGTCTTCAAACAACAGCTGGGACTTCCGTCGTATTTCTCGATCTGACGGAACCTCGCCATCGTAATGCAGAATTGGCGAGCCGAGCTCACTGTAGCTGGAACGTATCAAACCGGCGTCCACGGCGTTTTTGAGTTGTCGGTTTAGCTCAGAGCGCTCTGCCGGGGACAATCTGTTCAGCCGTTGACGTTTCATGAGGCTAGTTGTTTCAATGGGATGATCCCACTGCCGGCTTACAAGTGGAGAGTTCACAAGTTGCAGTAACTCCGGGAAGTCATCGTAGAGTAACAACCGGAAGTTGTCACGTTGGTATGTTGTTAGTTCCTCTCCAGTGTGAAATTCAGTTGACTGGGTAGCAGTTGGTGTAAGTTCAATGACGTAAAATTCAGCATTACATCCCCTGGTGCGGCGCGTCTTGCGCATGAGTTTCTGAACTTTGGTAGAGGACATCAAAAGACATTCAAGACGTCGTTCCTCGAGCTGAGTCTCCATTGACGTGCCGTCCATTAGCGTAAACACTCTAGTAGAACCAAATTGTAAAGAGGCATGTTCGTCGTCAAGCCATGGTAAACCCATGATTAAGTCAAGAGCACGTAAATCACGTAAGATGTAAAAGTCCGTTGAAATTCGTGTCGAGCCGGCTCAAAAGTAACATCACAGACTGTCGAAGAAGTCACACGTTGTCCGTTGGCAAGTGGAACATGTGTCTTGGTTAAAGCCTTTCGAGTTTTTAAAGCAAAGCGTCGTACGAAGTCCTCAAAAACGAAGTCAAGAGTCGCAGCGCAATCCACCAAGCCAGAAATCTGGTGTCCAACATCAAGAGTTTTCACAGTCAGCTCGGTTCGAACTAACGGGCGAGCTTCCGTGAGGTCAATCAGTAGAGATGTAGTTGGCGGAGAAATTGTTGTAGCGTAGCGATGGACACTTCCGAGTCGACTAGAGGTACATGTACCGAGATGGGTTGGTCAAGCTCTGCAGACGAAGCCGGGTCGTATAAAGCACAATCGGCGTCAACTAACCACAAATGTACATGCCAAGGAGCTCGAGCAACCACCTCTTGTTGTGCTGGGTTGTTCAGTGACTAACGAGTAAAAAGCTGTGTGCGCGTTGAAAATTCCTGGTAGGGTTTCCAGTGTTTAGTGAGCTGATTGAGCTTTGCCCATTTCGGTAGAACAAAAACAGCCATCGTAGATGTCTGAGCTGTTCGGCGACAACTCTCAAAATGCTGTCCAATCTGTTCAGCCAACTCCTAGGGCGGATTAATGTCTATTTATCATAGGTCAGGTCACCAGTGACCGAACCTATACCACTTCTAGCACATGTGATAACTTCAACAAATCAGCACCTATAACCAAAAGCTTGTCATGACATGTTCCTTATGGCTGAAGCTTGCTTAAGGGACAGGTTTGGCATGCAAAGCGCTCGTACACACGGTGTTCCATAGTGTACAAGACGAGGGTGTTAAACGAAATTTCAGACATTTTTTTGCCCTCCAAACCTCAATTGACGTTTCCATTCACAATTGCGTGGCCGGTGACTCAATTTTATAAGTTGATGGTTCGTTGCAAAGCTAATACAATGTACACTTCGACACTAACAGTTCAAATGAAAAAAAGTTCACGTCGATGGCCAGATGATGGTTTAAAGTAAAAGGTCACCCGGGTCCGAAGCTATAATTTAATACTTAGCACATATTTCAGTGCTCTAAAAGTACAGCAGGAGGGGCTGAACTACAACAAAATAGTCAAACACCTTCCTTGTGCATATCAAAACATGTTTTGATCGTTGTTGAGTCATATAGAATGGTTGAAATCTTGCCAAGTGAGAAAACAAAAGAATTCACACAGCGCCATCCACGTCTAGCACCGCAAATGACCAACTTCACCCGCTACCAACGCTTGAACCTTCACCTTCTCCGGCTCCGCTTGCCCTCTTGCATCCGATGATGCCTTCCTTGCCTTCCGCTTTACCCATGCTTGCATCATCGCCTCATAAAGTCGGTTCCTTGGCTGCACATCGTTGACGTGGCGGGCAAAGCAATTCGGGTTCTGGGCCGGGCTGCAAAGAAACACGCAGACCCTCTTACGCGCTTTTCCATTCCATCCATCCAGCATTAGTATGGATATCCCACTGCTCCCAGCTCTTTAGATGCAAACTACTCGTTCCATTCGCAAGCAAAATTGAATGGTTGTGGGTAAGTGTTTAACCCGTGGCTGTGGTTCCGGCAGTCCCTAGCATGCACATAGGTTGATTGTCACAATCCACATCGGCCAATAGCTCCCACCCATGATTTCCCACCTTGACTGTTGATGTGCAACATGCACGCTACTCACTCGCATTTGCTTTGCTGAGCAACAATTGGCGAGGAGACTTTGAGTGGCCGCTCGTCACGCTCCCAATCATGCACATGCCATTCTCCGCAAATCCACGCGCGAGATGTACACTAGCGACGCCACTATCCACAATCGCCGTGCGTCAGCTATTGAACCATTGATTGGTGCACCACATGGTCTTGGCAAGGTTCTTACCATTCTCCTCCCAGAAATCCTTATCCGCCATGCTCTCTTTCCCATCACACGTCTTTACAAAGATTATGCAACCCATGGCACAGTCCGCAATGTGTGCAACTCACGACCACAATTGGCTAGCTTCCTAGCCACAAACATCCAGCCATGCATGCAACCATTGCCTCAATACTTTCCCCCGTTTGCTCTCGACAGTGAAAATGAGAAAGACAGATTTTTAAAATTCCAGCTCACACTTTTCAAGTTTCCTGTGCAAGTTTTGTTCTCCCCCGCGGGCAAAGCCGCTACGCAATGCGGGGTCGACTTTTTGACTTGCGCCCAACACCCATAACTGCCCTCCTACGTTTTTAGCAGTCCACCCTCGCTGGCTCCCTCCTCCTTGCCTTCCTCCTGACTTCCTCGTTGTCGGAGAGAGCTATTTCTCCAACATCCACAATAAGAGGGCTCCAGCCCCGCCAGCGCCCGAGTCCGCGCCCGCGCCCACGCCCACGCCCGCGCCCACGTTCATAATCACCACGAACTATGCATTTTATGAGCTCTTGTTGTTCCCCATCCTTTTAGAGGATGTGTATGCGTATGACTCGTCGTTTCTAGGTACCTTAGAAAGCGAAGCGCCCGAGTGCGATGGTTGGAAGCAAATTTCTGCCGCGGGGGCGAGGCTCGCGAGCGGCATTTCCTCAACCCGCTATGTCTCGTTAGCGGTCAAGTCTACCGCTGCACTACCACCAACAGCCAAACCACTAGCCGCAACATGTTCCTAACAATCATGGGCATTGTCAAGCTTAGTATCAAGACGCGAGAGGGTCTTACCGCCCAGCTCTAGCTCTTCTTCGGGGGCGGTTAGGATGGCGCCATCCTCATCGCGCGCGTCCCTCTCCCGACATTTGCGCTTATGTACTGCGCCTAGTACGCGCGGTAGCCGCATCAGCCCCGAAAGTGGCCACATACCACGCTGGTCTACCATAGTCAACGAAATAGGTGGCTCGTGTGGTGATAGTCGCGCCTTTTGAAGGATAGGTCGCGTGTTTGCGAAGCTTGTCGGCTGTTATTTTCAGTAAAAACCGCTAACTGAACGGCTAGTGACTCACCATCAGGGTCACATTGCAAAGAGCACCGCCGCCAGATACGGCAATATTTTCAGATGATTTTTTTTTTCTGCGACGCCCCTGAGTGTGAGGAATGCCCCTGATATGAGTTTACCTACAAAAAACCAGAAAGCTGATTAATTATATGGGGTTTTCAAAAACCTACAAATAGACATTAATGAACACCCGTGCTCATGACAAATCCCTCTCAAGAATCGAGTCACTCGGCGAATAGTAAGGCAAGTCACCATGCGAGTTTAAACCCTCATCATCAGCACATCCTTCCAAAGCGAATCGTGCGTGCATAGGCTCAAAAATAGAGTCAACCAACTTTCAATCAATTGAACGTCTGGTTACATGTTTATAACTTTGTCTCTGCTTTGTCCGACGACGACGACCTGCGACTAGAAATGCAGGTGTCGCGACTGCAGTCGATGGAGATGTCGAACGCAAATTGACGACCTCTGTCGCTAACAGTGTCTCCACACGAACAATAGATTTAGCCAGCTACTCCAGTTCGCTGGTAGAACAGCCATGCCACCATCATTGCTTCATAGACTGCGGCACTCCCACTGTTGCTTTGCCCTTAAGTTCGGGGCACTGAAAGAGTCGGTGTCCCTTCTTGTGGCATTTGAAACAAAGTCCCTCCTCAATGTGCTTCTTGCGCTCCTCAAGAGTCAAGGCATTAGCAATAGCACTGAAGTAAATTCGGCCATAATTTGAAGAAGATTGGCCTCGACCACCACTTTGATTGCCTCCTCGTCCATGGCCACGACGACGGCCACCATCATTGCGCTTCCATATTTTAGAAGCTCCTACCAACGGGTCATCACAATTGCGCTTCCGAGTTGGTTGTCAGCCTCCAGGTGTTGTAGGTAGACCGTACTCCGCCGAGTTGAGGCGAATCTGTCACGACGTCGTTCAAGAAATTTTGCAGCTCCACCAGTTAAACGTTGCAACCTCTTTGAGAACGGTGTGACTTAACCTGAGTCTTCAACTCGAAGTTAGCCAGACCGTTGATAAAGCGCACGCACTAAACATCATCCGTAAGTTTCTGACGAGACCGACGTAAGGAGTCGTTGAAGTGCTGGGTGTAGAGAGCGTAACTCATGTTGCCTTGCGTAAGGGTGAGCAGAGCGTTAATCGCATCATCTTGGATGTTAGGGAGAAAATTGTCTTGCGCAGCTCCGCGACAAGCTGGTCAAACGTCGAAGGGATGGCGGCTTGTACTTTCCGGTTCAACCACCAACCATTCATATGTCCAGAAAACTGTGAAGTAACCCAGATAACTGAGTCGTACGAGTCATCCGTTATTCCAAGCAAAAGAAAGCGCTGGGGTTGCGCCACGAGCCAATCCTCCAAGTTACGGGCATTTTCACTAGACTGAAACGGTGAGTTAATCGTTGCTTTGCGCTGAGTCTCCGTAAGGGTCACAGGTCAGCCAACCAAGTTAGTCGTAGGCATGGGTGCACCCACACGTAAATCAGTCGGTGTCTCTCCACACACCAAATTGATGTAACCACGAATGAGAAGCCAGACCGGGCGAGAGTCAACCGACGAAAACCGGGGGTACATGAAAATCTGCCTCAGGATAGTCGTGTCATCGTGAAAGAGGTCTTGGGAAGTATACACTGCACGACGGAAAGTTTCCCACTGAGTCACGTAACCAAAGTGAAGTAACTCGCTCTAATGCTTCATGGTAGGAAGTAAACCCGTGTTGGCGGGCGTAAGATTCATACCACCGACATCGATTGTTTCCGGTACGATGTAAGAACCATCCGGATTGATAGTCTATTGAGCTGTCACAATCTGCTCGAGCTGAGCAGGAGTACGCAAGTGGGTCGTAACGTACGGAATAGGAACAAAAGCCGAGTAGACGTAAACGAGTTGTCCGATAGGTAACGCGACACGAACATGTGCGTCACTCAACAGCGTCAAATCATCCGGAGTCAAGATAAGGCCGGTTTCCTCATGTAACTCACGAACGGCAGCATCGACATGCTCTTCGTTAGCTGTGACTGAGCCAACAGGGAACCAAGTTTTACCAGGACGAGGCTCACGTTGTAACACAAGCTTAACATCGGCCAGTTTAGTCCCTCCTACGTGTAATACGACCACCGCATAACATCCAGGTCCAACAGAAGCCCTTCCGAGTCAATCAAGCAACGTCGAGCAAATCAAACGATAGCGAAAACGTGTGTCGACCAGAGCTCCGAAACAAGTGTCACGCTTAGCCTTATGTAGCAAAGTGTTAGCACAAATTAGTTATAATATGTTCTTTCTTGTCATTGTTTGATGTCGGAGTGACAATGCAGATGAGAGACAATGAGAGGATGTTTCCCTGCTTATACTTTAGCAATATATGTTGTAAGTGAACAAAGGAATTGTTAAATGATTTTGTCACCTCCCTCTATTGCATTGGGCTTAAATAGGTTTGTGCCCATATAGCTTACGCCTGCTTATTTTCCTTACGTGTTAGGGGTTAGGGCTTTCCAACCGTCGTAAACAGTCTATAGCGACGCGGCTCGACTAGCATGGAGAATCACGACGCGGCTCATTTTGCATCGGAAACCTCGCTTAGGCGCGTCATCTGGCTAGTTAGCTTATTTGTGCGTACATGTACGTACGAGGAGGTATTGGTCGTATAGTAGGCATCAAAACCCTTGTGAATATTGCAGTAGCGACGTACCCACGTTGTACGCCCATCCGAGGGAAAAGCACGAATTGGATTTAGAAACGAGTACATGTACAATGTCATGTAATGTAATGTTGCGCGATTGTACTCGTCACATAATGCACAGTTGCCCAGTTTTTATTCGCAGCAAAAATCGTTCTTTGAGGCAGATATCACTAATCAAACCCATTGGTTCAATCCACCATGGGCAAGACTGCATGAATTTCTCCTCGCTTTTGAGCTCAAACGCTCAGCTGATCCCTTTGATATATCAGCATTGATTGTTGTTCCAAAATGACGATCTAACTCGTCCTTCAAACAAATTCTCAACAAATACAAAGTGGTTCATACCTACCCAAAAGGTACTCTTCTATTTTTTGCCCGTTCTATCAACAATAGTGAATTTGTGCCACAAGGACCAACACCTTTTGATGTGACTATCTACCTCGTTGATCATTCGATCGAGGAACGCTCCACTATTGCTCATGCCTTAGTCGCTAACTATGCTTACGCACATGGCATTGAAGCAAAGACATACAAATCGCACCAACCACGAGTTGAGTATGCGCATGTCAACCTCACATCACAACAAATTGACAATAGCTTACTGAAAATTAAGGCCAATTTGACAGATCACACCTTTTCACCTTCTTTATCTGTCTTAATTGACAGTGGTGCAAAAAGAGATTTTGTTTCAGCAGAGACAATCCACAAATTAGAACTGGTTACAAAACGCCTTGATAAAACCTTGCGCGTTTCTCTCGCTAATTCTAAAACAACAGTTATTGCAAATCAATATGCAACACTGTCAATCACTCTCCTCAGTGGATTTGTTATCACAAAGAATTTTGTGGTTCTTAATACCTCAGATTCTCTTGCAAACATCATCATCGGCCTTCCTTGGCTAAAAGATGAGAATTCTGACATCAATTGGACCACTGCTAATGCGTTAAATCGCCAAACCAACTCCATTATTTTCTCTTCTGCTATTACAACGCCTCGGCCTACTCTAGTTGAGATTACCACGGCATATAAAATGAAACATATCATCGAACAAAACGATACATATACCGCTTTCTTTTTTGCAACCGTAATTCAAATTTCAGACGATGCGTCATTGGCTGCCGCAAAGGTCACAAGTGAAATACCACACAATCTTCTTGGCCGCTCCGCTGATGATGAGTTCCATATTAAAAATGACACGGGCCCTGCCTATGATGCCATATCGCACACTTTGCTAAATCAGTGCAATCACACAGATACCATTTTTAATGGTCTCCCCCCCCTCCCGTGGTGTCTATGATTACCATATCGACTTGGAGCCTAATTCACAACCCCCAAAATATAAAGTTTACCGTATGAGCCATGCAGAGACTACAGAGCTAAAGCGCCAACTTGAGGAGTATATGAAAAATAATTGGATTCGGGCGAGCAATAGCCCTTATGCATCACCAATCTTGTTTGCGCGCAAGAAAAATGGACAGCTTCGGATGTGTATTGATTACAAAGGCCTCAACCGGATCACCAGAAAATCAGCCTACCCTCTACCGCAGATCGACACAATTCTCGATATTCTTGGTCAAAGTAAAGTATGGTCCACGATTGACTTGTCCACTGCCTTTCACCAACTTTGTGTCCATGAACCATATGTTGAAAAAACATCTTTCATTACACAATATGGTCAATTTGAAATGCGTGTTATACCATTTGGCCTATGCAGTGCTCCGAGCAGCTTACAACGATATGTTAATGCCATTTTTTCTGGCCATGTCGACAAACAAAGACCAAAACAAAATATCTTAAATGAATTCGTTAATTGTTATATGGATGATATCATCATTTTCAGTAAGGATGCTGACTCCCACATGCAACATGCTGAGGAATAATTCCTATCCATACTGGATCAAAATCATCTATTTATTCGCCCTACCAAATGCGAATGGGGCAAGACTGAACTTGGGAATTTTCTCGGTTTAACACTTAAACCTTTAGAAAACCGTACGGGAATTACTCCGTCTTTTCACAAAGTTAAGGCTGTCATGGATTGGTTAGTCCCGCGTTCCGTCACGGACATGCGCAGCTTTTTGGGTTTCTGCAATTTTTAGCGAAGACACATGTTAAACTTTTCGAAAATTGCTCGGCCTTTGTACGTCCTTACAAAGCAATCTACTCTGCTAGATTGGCAAATAAAACACCAACATGCGTTTGACAAACTGAAATATTGTCTTACTCATCATGCCCCGGTGTTATCCACTCCGCGTACCGGCCGGCTCTCAATTCATAGTCAGTATTGATGCCTCTAAATATGCAATTAATTAGCGCAACCCTCCATTTGGCGCTGTTATGCTACAAAAATACTTACTTTCAAATGAAACCCACCCAATCGCCTATACCGCAAAAAAGCTTAAAGGCGCGCAATTGACATATTCAGCCTATGATACTGAATTATTGGCAATATGTATTGCATTAAAAGAATGGAGACACTCTCTTGAAGGATGTTCTCACTTCATTGTTATCACTGATCACACTACATTGCGTCAGTTACTAACCCAACCATATTTGGATCGTAAGCAAGCAAGTTGGTCTCAAGTGATTTCTCCATATCTAAACAAAATTGCCATTATTTATCGTAAGGGATCACAAATGACGCAGATGATCTTTCTCGTCGACCGGATTTAAAATCCTCCCTCGATTAATTTTACGATCAACAGTTTGAGGATGATTTGGACGAACTTTTCCATATTACTTCTATTGCAATAAATTTGCAGATTAATCACGGGTTTCTTGTTGATTTACAGATTGCTTATCATTCCGATCGCAAATTAAATCGTCTTGATGGAGCACTTCCACCTGGCGCAATTTTTGACGAATGTACATCTCTGTATATGCTCGCTGACAAACTATACGTCCTTGATGACAAAAAACTCAAGCAGCGCATAATACATGAATGCCATTCAATTTCCACAGTTGGACACCCGGGTGTTGACAAAACCCTCGCTCTAATAAAGCGCACATTTGTATGTCTAAAGATGTTAAACAATTTGTTCGCAACTGCAAGACATACAAGCTTACAAAAACATCTACAACAGGCATGCCGTACTCATTGCAACTTTTACCAACTGCTATTCGACCTTGGGAGGTGTTGAGTGTTGATTTTATCACACGCCTTCCTTTGGTTAATGGCTATAATTCCATTGCCACTTTTGTGGATACTTTTACAAATCATGCACACTTTGTGCCTTGCTCTTCCACTATCACTGCTCGTGACTTGGCTTAGTTGTACATCTCAAATGTTTATCGACTCCACGGTCTAAGTACCACCATGATCGGTGACAGAGATAAATTGTACACTTCGCAATGTTTTCGTTCTTTATTTGAGCAACTCGGCACAACGTTGAAGCTTTCAACAACCGCACATCCACAGACGGATGGTCAGACAGAGATCACACACAAAACAATTGAATAAATTCTGAGATCTTTTTGTTGTGCTAATCAGGCATAGTGGCTCTATCACTTGCCATTAGCAAAATTCGATTACAACAACACTGAATCCTGCACGATGGGATTTCCCCTTTCTATTTGTGTTACGGATTTCATCCACAGACCCCAATAAGTCTGTCGGTGACCACTCCACCAATTGATATCATGGATGAAACAATACATAATACACATTCCCTGATACACGAAAATATGAAAATCGCAAAAGCGTTTCAAAAACAGAATCATGATCGCAATAAGCAGCCCCCACCGGCCTTTGCTATCAATGACAAAGTTATGCTTTCAACTGAGGACCTTTTAATTCGTGGAGAAATATGCCAAAAACTCAAACAACGTTTCGTTGGACCTTTTACGGTCATTGAGTGCATTAACCCACATGTCTACCGCATTGAATTACCATCTGAGATGGAATGTCATCCGGTTTTTCACGTCTCCGAACTCAGACCATGGGATACTGATACGTGCACCTCTGAGATACCAAATCCTCTGGTTGGTCGCGCAACATCTTCCCCTGCATCCCCGATAATTGACAAAATTGTCGAGTGCAAAATTGGTCCATATCAACGATTATATCAACGTCGCCCAACACTTTTGTTGTAAATTCAATATATTGGGTTACCTCGCACCGCAGATAATGGATATTGTATGACCTTCTCATGCACGCTCCATTATTCATCCATTTTGCGTAGGAACCAACATTTCTCGCGATGCGGAATATTGATAATTACAAAAACAACAAAACAAAGTACCCCCGCAGGTTCTTCGGAAAACAGTTCCCCGCTCATGTTCTACAAACATGCTCGCCATGTTTTGTTGGGCCGGATGGAATGTGATAACATTATTGTTCCTGATTATAATAATTATCTACATCAGGTTCAGCTGATATTTTACAGGAGATTATGTAATCTGTTGTACCTACGTCACATGCGTCACGTTATTGCCCCATGTTACTGGGCAAGCTTCTTCACAGACTGCGCTCGTGGAATATACCATTCGAAGGACATTCTACATGAAGCCTAGACGACTTGTTGATAAGCATAGTGACAAACCCACTTTTAACATATTTTCTCTTTTCCACACATTTTCTTACCCTTTGTCAAATGCATACACTAAACAACCTATTACAGTGGATTGGCCGTCGTACCGTCGCGATCTTCATCTGGCCCAAAATGTGTGAGTTATCGTTTTTTTACGTGCAATGGAACTGTATATAACGATTGAATAAAACGTACCGTTGACCACCCGATATTATTCATGTGCAGTTTTTTGTCCGTGATATATCATACAAGTAATGAGCATATGTTTTACGTAATGATGACGACGCCTTCACTGATGACGTGTACCGCACGACTTTTTGGTTACATTGGTACCTTTTGCCTTTTGCGAGAGCTATCGCTCAAGCAAACGGCATCGTTGCTCTTGCTAGCCACGCAACGTGTTGATCACTTGAGACTCCTACACGACGCACGAAAACACACTCCCTGAGTTCAGATGCCAGACCGCTTGGTATTGCCTACCGACCTCTACCCCGTTGCGCCCGGTGACACGCCGGAACAACAGCCAAACCAGCTGCAATTGCTGACAAGTATTGTAAAGCAATTAGCAGTCTAGGTCGAAACTCTCTCCGTCGCAGCCGCGCCAACAAAACACACTAATTCAGCCATCCCCACAGCCGATTTCGACAAAGCTGCGGGTGGGCGACGCGAGCTCGACGCTCTACCAGCTGATAGTAAAGACACCCTCTAGAGAACATCGACCCTATAGAGTGGTTAGACATCGGGTCCCGTACGTTCGCGGAATGCCTACCCCCCTCCCACACAATAGTCCCGTGCGTGTGGAACCCTCGACATGCCGACAATTTTTAACGGGTAACGAGAGAATCTCCTCCCGTGACGAGTATCGACACCTGCTCTGCTATGGTGTATTTACTGCCGCCACTAACTCGGCACTCGAAACTGCTATGGAAACGATTCGCGCGGTCACCTCTACCCCCGACGAACAACCTACGCCTACTCACTCGTCGACGCGGCGCTACGTACACATCAAGTTGTTGACTCAGCGGGGGAAGCGCGACTCACCTACATTAGGCGCTTCAAGGCGAATAAGATCCTCACCGGCGAAGAACGCGTCGCGGAGCGACTCGTCTTCACGCGTTGCTTCGATACCATCGCCTCCGACCGTGGAGGCAACGTCGTCGACGGACTCCTGTCAGCCGTGGAGAACAAACGACTCAAAGTCAACATCACACCAGCTACAAAAGCGCAAACAACTGCACAGTTCAACGCCGACAAGCCTCGACTAGACCGACCGGACAAGCCGAACGACAAGCCGGACACGTCGGACAAACAAAAGGTCAAGCCTAAGGACCGCACGGGAGGCCGCCCCCTCCCCGCTACCGACAAGGCACACAAGAAGTCCGAGGCCGACAAGGAGGAATGACGGGGTGACCCGCCGCGCCGATTCATGCACACCCGATTCAAACTACATGCGTCATCGCGTGTGGCAAAACTGGCAAGCATGGAAAGATATCGGCGCGAGCGGTTAAGTCTTGAGGTGAATCCGGGAGGGCCTTACTATTCCCTTCCTAAACAATCGATCCCCACCCCCGTTCAACCAAGGGTATCCCTACTAGACGCTACCCCCGAGCAACTCACCTTCGTCGAGGCCGAACTCGCGCGCTTCGTGGGGACGGGAGCCTGGGAGCGCACCACCTGGAGCAAATACATATCCACTTTGTTCTTAGTCGCCAAGCCCAGCAACAATCAGTGGTGATTTATCGTCATCGACCTTCGACACTTATACATTTTCTGCGTCAGAAAGCGACTACGGATGGAGTCTCCAGTAGGCGTTCGACATCTCACACGAAAGAACGACTAGATGTTATCGTTCGACGTAAAGGACGGGTTCTACGCGCTGGGCATCGTGCCGGAACAACGCGACTTCCTAACAATAAACGTTCGCGGCCTACTGTACCGGCTAGCGGGCCTCCCGATGGGGTGGTCGCTCAGCCCTTACCACTTTTGCGCTTTTACGGACACATTCGTACGACACCTCCGACAACCCGACCCCGGTGGGTTTACGACACAACAGGGGAGGCCTACGCAGCCCGACGGCGACATACCGAGCTAGCTCTTCCTACGACACACGCGGTGGCGCGGAGCGAAAATCTTACCTTACGTCGACGACTTCCTCCTCTTCGCCGCCAGCCGGGCTCTTGCTCTAGCGCTCTGTCAGCGCGTCGACCACCTCCTCACCAGTCTCGGCCTTCTCCGCCACCCGCCCTCCAAGGGCTCTTGTGAGCCGACGCAATACTGCGACCACCACGTCGACACATTAACATGTTACTTCTTCGGCCCAGAAGAAAAGCTTCAGAAACTCGCCAAACAAGCCCGGCAACTCATGCAACGTGCTACACGAGCAAGCAAATGGCTCCATGTCAAAGAACTCCAACCATTTGTTGTTCATGCGCAGTACCTTTACCGGCTGCGAGATTTTTCCTGCGCGAATTGCACTCCGTACTTGGCGACAAGTGGGGAGGCCGAGTCCGCCTCACCCCTTAGCTCCGTCGCGATGTACAGTGGTGGACACATGTACCCAACCACGCAAATGGCAAAAACATCCACCGCCCGGTCGAGTCGGCATACTTACACTGCGACGGTTCGGGGTATGGTTGGGGGGAAAAACTGAACGGCAGACTCGAAGCACGCGGCTTCTGGGGATAGAGGACGAACAAGAGCAGATTACCTGGAAGGAACTGAAGGCCGTCCGTGTGGCCGTCCTCAGCTTCTTTCCACATCTCGCTGGCCGCAACAACCTCCTCCACGGAGACAACCAGGCAGTATGCCACATCGTGGCCGGCCTTACTTCCCGCTCCCCGGAAATGATGAACGAGTTACGCCGACTTTGATACATGTTGGACACCAACAACATTCACATCCGACCCCGGTACATCCGTTCGGCGGCGAACACGTGGGCAAACAAGCTTAGCCGCCACCTCGACAGCGACGACTGGCAGCTAGACCCCTCCGTGTTCCACGAGATGGACACTCAATTCGGCCCACACATGATCGATTGGTTTGCGTCGGCTCTCGACACGCTATTGCTCCGGTACAACGCAAACTTGCTCGACCCGTCGTGCGAAACAATGGACTCCCTCCACCTCGCCGATTCGTACTGGCGAGAAGAAAACAAATGGTGCAACCCGCCGTGACCCCTGGTACCCGACCTCGCCCAAAATCCACAGCAAAGCAGCGCAACAGCCACAGTGGTCGACCCCCGTTGGCAAGGCAAAGCATGGCACCATGCCCTTACCGAGTTGGTGTGCCACGAGACGGTCTTGCCGGCCCGCGCGCACTTGTTCCGGCACTTGCGGCGGAACGGACGCGGTACAGTCGGCAAGCCTCAGTTGTCCGTCACTGTCTTACGGATCCAACCCCCCGGCCTGGTTGTACCTTCGCCGGGGCGCAGTCATTGCTACCCTAGCCATGTTCAACACACAACAAATAAGGTAAGCAGTCCATGCGTATCCCACCCGAACAGTAAAAGTTTGCTACCTGGTAGAGGTGGCCGGCTGCATCAACCCCTGGGCCGCCTCGATGCGCCCTGACATGCAACGCCTAATGTGCACTGACAGTCTTGGAGCCAAAACGCTCGAGTTACTGACCGCCGCTTGGGCGAAAAGCACGTCCGACACATATAGCAGCGCGATTTAACCATACTTCCAGTTCTGCGATAAACAAGGCCTACCACCGCTAGCCGCAACAACCGCTACCATGGCTCGCTACATCGCATGGATCAGGGAACTTGGCTCCTCCAAGGCAACTAGTTTGCAGCCTTATCTCTCAGCCGTGAACGGTTTCTTCAAGGAACACGGCGGCGAATCAGTCGCACAAGGCGACTTAGTAGCCAAAGTCCGGCGGGGTCTCGCAGCGTCCCAAGTTTCTCTCTAGCCCTGCCGCACACGCATGTACATGCCCGCCCGGATTATTGTGTCATCGCTACACCTTGCCAAGGACCTCCGCACGCAGCTAACAAGAACTTGGAGTCAAGCCGAGTTGGACCTCATTCTACTGTTTAGAGCGTGTGTGGCGACGGTGCTCATGTCCACATTTTTTTGTCGCGGGGGAGCGGGAGTTGAGTGCCGGTCTGGAGACATGTTGTGTACTCCAACATGTGGAATCCTCCTCTACCACGGAACGAGAAAAGGTCAACGGGGTACTTCCACGGAGCGAAGTCTCCTATGTGAACTCCCGGACTCATCCCACACTGACACCCAGACGGAAGTGCTTAAGTACTTCGACGCTGCCCCGTACCAAGTTCTCCGCCGAGAAGACTCCGGATAAACGGTGGGCCATTAGTCTACACGAACCTACAACAAAGTGGACGGTGGACACCCTGACATTATGGCTACATCGGGTGCTTCGTGGAGTACACGAACAACCCCCGGACGGTTTTGCGTGGACTTCGAACTCCTTACGAAAGGGTGCAGCTATTGCAACGTACATTATCGGTACCCCGATGCAGAAGATTAAGTTCTTCGGCGGTTGGGGGAGAGAATCGGACGTAGTCCTCGAATACAACGACCCAACGGTACTCCCGTGCCCTGGAGCTTGGCAACTATTTGGTTGGTTGACCCCGGCGCCCGCCGGCGGCGCAGCGGCGGCGGCCCCGGAGGGGGGTGCGCTCGCAGGCCCGTCGGCATCCCCTCACCTCCCCGTGGTGGGCGCTGGAAACCCCGTAGCCGTGCCAGGCCTGGCACGGTAGGGGGCTAAGAGGGCCGACAGCTCGATCCGTGGGATCAGCAGCTGTCGGGAAAGCCCTGTACAGAGGGCTTTTGAAAAAATAATCTCTGTGCACTACCGGCGCCAAGATCTCCCGCTCGGCCCGTCCGATATGTTTTTTTTCGCGCACAGATACTCCTAGATACAGCTTTACTTTTAGGAGTGGGACCTGTACTACGGCGGCGTTTGATGGCGAGGAGGGTACGGCCGGATCAGCGGTGGGAGGCGGGTGTTGGAGCTGGTGGTGGCCAGCCGGGAAGCAGCGCCAGGAAAGGGCGCTCGCTAGCTATCGACCAGCCATGTGCCGGTCGAACCTTACCGAGGGGTGAGGCAAGACATGGCACAGGACGGTGGCTAGTCGCAGACGGAGGAGCGGCTACATGAGGCGGCGGCGATCCTCAGGATCAGCCGCCGCCGAAAAGCCATGTACGGAGGGCTTTTTTGGACACTAAAATAATGTCCGTACCCGGCGTCGAGCAAGTTGGGGAGCAGCACCAAGGTAGGGCGCTCACTAGCGCGTCGCTACGTCGTCCAGCGTCACCTCCCGGGGGGAGGAGTCAGCTGGGACGGCAAGGAGGACAGTCGCGACGGGAGGAGCGACACGATCTAGCGGCGACGACCCTTTGGGTCGGCGCCGCCGGAAAACCCGGCACGGAGGGTTTTGCTTAATTCCGGGCGCCCGCGGCCCGCCGGATCCGGCTACGGTGACCTCCCCCCCCCCCCTCTTCGACACCCACTACCCCGACAGACCTTCATACTCCTATGAGTCCTTGAGCGTGGGCCCGGGTGAGCGCGGAGGCCCCCGCTCAAGAAAAGGCTGCTCGGTGGACGCGCGATCGGAGGGGGGAGGGTACGGCCACAGGCCGGAAAACCGACAGGTACCCGGGTACCAGACAGAGAAAAAACCGGGGAAATGAGCGGGGAAAATTCAGGCGCGGAGGCAGGAGCGCTAGTTTTTTCTATGACTGTGCGTCTTGGTCCCCCCCACCTGTCCTCGAGGTGATGGGGGACCTCGACACGGAGGACCGCCGCGTCGGTGGACGCGGCAAGACCTTGGGGCGGGGTTTACGGGATGGAGCGGCGGGATCGACGAGCGACCGCGCGAGGAGGGGTTTTTTGCACGCCTTTCCCCTCCTACCTTCGGCAAGACCGAAGTCACGCGGGAGCTAGATTAGGCTGGCCCGTCGTCCCTCCCGAACGCCGACCGGCCTAGGCCGGTCGACACCCCGGTTCGGCGGGAGCGGGCCGTGCATCGTGAAGGTCGAGCAGCAGTTTAGTTTTGCATTTCTAGACAAGTGGATTTATTTTTAGATCTGTTTTTCTTGATTACAAAATTATTACGCTGCTACTGCTTAGGCGGGGGGACTGTGGCAATTACTGCGGTTGCTTACAGTTTTTTAACTCCCGAGGAACGTCGGCACATATTGCAGATAGGTGTGTCGATAGGTGTACCTGGTCGAAGAGACCCGGGCTAAACTCGCTTATAAGTCCTGCATGGCTTGGTAGAGAGGCCCGAGAGACAGCAGTCGGTCCAGTTTGCCGGCACATGTTGTAAACAATTTCAATTTCAATTTCAATGGTTGACCCCTAGCGGCGCCCCACCCAACGTCACACGCCAGTCGGCGATAGATGGCATAAGTGAGCCCCAACACAGCTTAAATGGTCATATTGGTAATATCGAGGTTTGAATTACATGGCTATAATTACGCAATAACATGCGTTACCTCCGAAGTTACATCTCCCCTAACGGTTCAAGCGCCCACGTGCGCACGGACAACAAAATGTCCGCACACTATATGATGCACCGGTAACGATTGTGTGTCCATCTTCTGCATTTTGCGAGAGCTATCGCTCACGCAAACCCACCCGATTCCCTCTCACATTGCGTGTCGGGTGGCCCAAGGGCCACCAATGCCAAATTCTGTAAGTGATCCACATCTTTGGCATAAGTGAGCCCCAACACAACTTAAATCACGATACCTCCATCCATACATGTATGAGATTACTCATAGACATATCACATCCTACTACATTTAAGGTTCTTTGCTTTAAGCTGTGTGTGTGTGTGTGTGTGTGTGTGTGTGTGTGTGTGTGTGTGTGTGTGTGTGTGTGTGTGTGTCTTTCTTTCTTTCTGTCGGTGTATCTCTTGTTATCATCAGCTCGATTAGAGTTATGTACTACAAATGCGATCCTATCCTATCCTATCCTATCCTATCCTACTACATTAATTTGCTAAAATCTGTGTGTGTGTGTGTGTGTGTGTGTGTGTGTGTGTGTGTGTGTGTGTGTGTGTGTGTGTGTGTGTGTGTGTGTGTGTGTGTGTGTGTGTGTGTGTTTGTGTGTGTGTGTTTGTGTGTATGTTTGTGTGTGTCTATGTGTCCCTTCATCATCAGCTCGACTAGATTCGGGGCAATAAATAATATTGTTTTAGTATGGAAAATTAATGCTGACATGTATGACTAGCTTCATTGGTGGAGGATTTGTCCCAAACGCAATCTCAACAAACTACTACGCAATGTTACGGGGGGGTTCATTTTTTTACCTAAGTTTACTGCGCGTCGCTACGATGGTACCGGTACTGAAAGGATACGGGTACCTATTGTTATACTTGTACGGGTGAGTTCGTAATTAACTACTAGTGCGCATCGCTAAGATGATACCCGACAAAGTACTGCGCAAACATAATGCGGGTGAGTATTAATTATTGCTTTTCGGCGGCGACCTACGGGGCCGCGGAAGACATCATTGCTCCGCATTCTTGCACGCTATGTCGCGACAGGCGAGAAGAAACACGAAACACATATCCACCCGGTTTTTGCGGGTACGAGAAGAAGCCATAGTGCGTGCCGGAAATAAGTTTTTACGGTTGTGATGGTCGTTGTTCGAAGCGTTGTGGACGGGGTCGCCGGCAACCAGCGCACCAGGTGCGCTGCTTCTACTATTGAGTGTCGTTCGATTATGTAGACAATGCTTCTAAATATTCGTGCACGCAATGTCGCGATCGATAGGCGAAGCGAAACACGAAAAACGTATATAGGGTACACGGTTTTGGCGGAAAGAAGCCATAGTGCGTGCCGGAAGTGAGTTTTTACGGCTGTGATGGTCGTTCTTCGAAGCGTTGTGGAAGGGGTCGCTGGCCACCAGCACAACAGGTGCGCTGCTTATGTAATGTAAACTGTCGTATTTTGTGGACACTGCTTATTCTCGATAGGCGTGCACGCAATGTCGCGACAAGCGAATCGAAACATAAATCACATATACCCGCCTTCTGTTTTATAAAAATAACCATAGTGGATGCCGCAAATGAGCTTTTATGGTTGTCATTGTCGTTGTTCGCCGTGTTTCGGACGGGGTCACCGGTCACCAACAGCGGCCGCAGGTGCGCTGCTGCTTCGTTCTACTGTAAACCGTCGTTAAATTCTGTGGAGTGCAAAACAGCATTGAACCGTCACACGCAGTTCACGGTTCGACAAGTTCACTACCGCCTCGATGATTTTACAAGTATAGCGTCACTCGGTGCGGTGGTTCGTCTTCCTTAAGGAGCCATAGTGAATGCAACAATATTATAAGTGAAATATTGTATGGTTGTGATTGTCGTTGTTCGCCGTGTTGTGGACTCCGGGGTCGCTGGTCACCAGCGGCAACAAGTGCGCGGTGTGCTTCTACAATACGCAGTCGTTATATTTTGCAGTGTGCGAAACTGCGAACTGTCACCTGAACGCCACCCGGTAGGTGCGGCTGGTGCGGTTGGTGTACTACACGACTACGCATTCTATAGTATATATATGCTAATCAGTATAGCTGCAAACGAAGAGTGATGATGAGTTGTGTATATGTCGTATGGGGTCACATTATACACAAGTTATGAATACTTACATTACTGCCATGGTTGTGTCATGCAGTGTTCTCTTCGGAGTATCTTTCGCTAATGAGATCAATGGGTTGCCGCAGATTGTCGTCCTTTCTAATCGGTATGATGTACACCTGCCGCCATGTCTGATGATAATACTCGCCGCAATACAAGAAGGCGGCGTCGGACAGAGGAGCAACGGCTTGCATACCATGCTCCCCGGAAGGCCACCCGTCGTGGGCTAGAATCTGATAAGCAACGTAGAGAGAGACAACGTCACAACGCAGCGTCCACTGCGCGTGCGCGCGCGCGGGAATCAGACTCGCAGCGCAGAGAGCGGCAGCGTCATGACGCAACATCAACTGCGGAGGCGCGTGCGGTTGGAATAGAGTCGCGAAGTGAGAGGCAGCGCAACAACGCAATATCAACTGCGGAGGCGCGTGCGGTTGAAACAGAGTCGCAGCGAATTGAGAGGCAGCGCAACAACGCAATATCAACTGCGGAGGCGCGTGCGGTTGAAATAGAGTCGCAGCGAAGTGACAGGCAGCGCAACAACGCAGCATCAACTGCGGAGGTGCGTGCGGTTGAAATAGAGTCGCAGCGAAGTGAGAGGCAGCGCAACAGCGCAGCATTAACTGCGGAGGCGCGTGCTGTAGAAACGGAGTCACATTGCAGAGAGAGGCATCGCAACAACGCAGGATCAACTGCGGAGGCGCGTGCGGTGGAATCAGAGTCGCAGCGTAGTAAGAGACAAGTTTTAGATTCCTTAGCTCAGCAGCACCGACGAGATGTTGCCATGAATCAGGTTCTGCCGCTTTTGAGCATTTGATCGGCTGAAGTCATATATTTTCTTATTATCAAACATTCGCCGTTTCGCTTCACATACTGCAAATCCATTTATGGTTGTTTTATTCATGACCAATAGGCCCGACGAATAGAAGCTGTCACCCAAGAAGAGCACTATGAAAGGCATACATATCTTGCGGCTCAGCGACTGCAAGCGGAGAATTCTATCGCCGGGGCCGAAGGACTGCGTGCGGAGGCGGCGGATAATGCTACACGTACCGCTGCTGATTTCTGGAGTGGTGGAGGCGGTGATGCCACATCAACCGGGAGTCGTGACTCACAAGATGTAGTACAGATTGTCAGTCCTGGGTTTTGCGTGGCATTTTCTCACACACACGCGATTCAAACGGGAGAGGCTAAAACTGCGCCTTTTAGTCTTGGTGTACGCTCTCCACGCACAAGTTGTGGAGCGCTAATTTGGGACTGCGAGTGAAAGATCTTGGGTAGGGTAGGGTCAGAAAATCATAAGCGTGTGGGGAAAGGGTACATTTGTTGCCGTGACGGAAAGATTTCCCGGCTGCCGAAGTGGGTAGTCCCACCCGCGGACACCCGTGCAATTAATATTATCAAACTGTGGGAGGATGACACTGAGTTTGGCCGATTATTGAGGGAGCTGCCGCGTCAGGTGCGTCAGAAGTTTGAATATGTCTAAGTACGCATGAATGCCCACTGACTTTGGCCTTTGCATCTATATGCTCCTACTTGAAATATTGTCACGATTGTTTATTTATTGGATTCACTGTGCTGAATCGATAAATTTCATGTTGCGACAGTTTATGAACGCCATGGCCTTGGCGTCCATTCGCATGGAGGAACTGCCTCCACCACCGGCAGCTGGTGGCGGACAGTCACCGGGGTGGGCGCCGAAGTTGGTAATACAAGGAAGGATATATGAGCGGCTTGGTGGTTTAATTGCTACTCCTCGCTTCAACAAGATATATATTTTCGATCCGCAGCACCGTGCTCCACCTGAGTACGACCCTACCAATGTTCTCTTGGGTTTCATGCACGCCCCTCAACATCAGCTTGGGACCGCCCGTCGTTTACTAGACTATCTACACGATAGGTTGTGTTAGTGAATTCGATGGGTTCGTGACTTCAAGACGGTTGCCAATCTATCGGAGGATACGGGTGTCGTTCAAGGGGATTTTGTTGTTACAACGGATGGAGTTGGCGCTCGACCTGATGGAGAACACGAGGGGTGGTATAATCTAGCGGAGGGGTTGCGAGAGGCGCATGTGCTTATTCCATACCAAGGTGCTATAGGGACTCGGGATATTGTTTTACGGCCTCGAGATGGCAATTCCCTTCAATTCATCCCGGAGACGCACCGGATGTACGACCCGTTGCATTATACCCTCTTCTTTCCCGAGGGTGACGACGGATGGAATCTTAGCATGAAACTCGCCGATGGCAATGCGGCTGCCGTTTCGACGGTTGTTGAGGAGAATGCAAAAAATGATGACGACGGCCTCACGCAGCGATATCGAAGCTATCGAGAGGTGGGGAACCAGTCGTGTCGGAGGGCCCATGTAAGTCCTCGGGATTTTTACGCTTATGACCTACACTCGCGGGAGGACGAGCGTGACACCTTGCTACGCGGGAGGCGTATGTACCAGGAATACTTATGCATGGCTATGGTGAAGGTGATGTCAGCAAAGCCTTAATTTCTACCTATTTTGCTTTACATGTATATAGACTGTTGCGCGCTCTTTTGCTAACCAAAAGTAAATTGTGCGCGCGGTGGAACGCCCAACGGCTTAATTGGATGCAAAAAAACAAAAAACACATTCACGCGCAGAGCAATACGACCAGCTTATACGCTATGTAGTGGTAAGTGCAACGCAGTTGGAATTGCATTTTCATATTTCACGATTTTTACCTCCTCTTATACCGAAAAATATTCCATTTCTTAAACTAAGGAACACAATAGCGACGGGGTGGCACTGCCAGCCGGCCGGCGGACCATCTTACCATCCTCCTCCAATGGCGGGCCCAGAGACAAGCATTCTAGGTACCAAGATGCGATGGCATTGGTCCACTGCTATGGCAAGCCTGATTATTTTATCACGATGACATGCAATCCCAAATGGCAGGCACGGAGCATGTCCCATGCATTTTGGTGGTTTCTGCACGTAAAGTCGAAGTTATCCTTTGGTTACTATTTGGGATTGGGTTGTTGCCTCTAGGAAATCACGGAGAATCTCTTGCCCGGAAAAAGGCCAAAAGATAGACCGGATCTTACGTCGCGTGTGTTCAAGGGCTACTTGGGTAGGTTGCTGGATGATCTTTACAAGCACGGGGTCATGGGATAGGATGTTGCCCATTGTCACGTCATCGAGTTCCAAAAGCGAGGACTGCCTCACGCTCACGTCTTGCTCATCTTGGATCCGGAGGATCGGCCGCAGGAACCAGAGGACATAGAGCATGCGGTCATTACCGAGCTTCCTTTGGAGGACCCTCCCCTGCGGCGGTTGCTTCTTGGATGCATGCTCCATTCATATTGCGAGACCAACACATACGCACCTTGCAGACAAGATGGGCCATCATGCAAGAAGGGGTGCGCCCTCATTATTGAATAGCCACCCGCATGCATCACGATAGCCGCACATGAAACAAATCACATTAACGATTAGGAACTACAAATGCTCGCGAACACATTCGAGTGTAAATGGCATTCAAAAGGTTTGTACTTGGATTTAGTAGTTTCAAGATTGATTGTATCATCTTATTATGTAGGTATCTCATGGCTTATTAGGCGACTACACACTACAACGAGGAGTCACTAAAGCCTATTTACAAGCGACGGAGTCCAGCTAATGGTGGGGCCTCTGTGGTGACGAGCACCAAGGTGGTGGACAACCGTTGGGTTTTCCCTTACAACCCATACCTTACTCAACGGTACAATGCTCACATCAACGTGGAGTGTTGCATCTGAGTCGCCGCGTGCAAGTACCTTTTCTAGTACGTGCACAAAGGAGGTGATCGGCAAATATTCGACCTCTCCACGGACCATGGGAGGGCGAACGCTGCTGCTAATCGAGAACACCAGCGCGACGAGATTAGGTACTACCAGAAAAATCGATCGATCGGCGCATGCGAGGCGGCGTGGAGGTTGTTCGGCTTCGACATGGCCGACATGGCGCCCCCTTTCCGCCATCTTGCTGTGCATTTGGCGAACGGCCAACGGGTGTACTTCACAGATACTGAGGAGGCGGTCCGAGCTGCACAAGTCCATGCGCCCGACATAACCCTCACCGCGTGGCTTGAATGGAATAGGCAGCACTCTCACCAGCCGCAACACCATCACCTCTACTATGACATGCCACAACAATGTGTTTGGAACGCGCATCAGAAAATGTGGATCGCACGCGCACGTCGACGGCGATCGGCGGAACATGATGCAATCGGCCGCGTCTACACAGTTCACGCGATTGCTGGAGTGCTGTTTTATATACGCATGCTGGTCCATCATCCATCATCCAAGGGGAAGGTGTCTTTTCTCGGTTTGAGGTCAATCAACGGGGAGTGCCACGGCACTTTCCGCGCTGCTTGCGAGGCGTGTGGGGTCGTTGGAGATGACCGGGAGTGGGATGGGGCCATGGTAGACGCGGTGCAAATGCATGGGGCACTCCGTCAACTATTTGCAACACTACTTGCGGCATGCGAGGTTGGACTCCCAACCGAGCTGCTTCACAACTTCTGGGAAGCCATGAGCGAGGACTTCGTGCAAAGCCTCCGCCGGGTAAGCATGTTGAATTCCGAAGTACTCATATTTTGCTCCACAGGCAAGTATTATTATATTTATCCTTTTTGACATTATTGTACTCATAGTAATTTACGTCATGGATCCACATTCTTTTCAATTTGAAGGGTGGCAAGACTAATGCCGAGATTGCGAACCTTCGGTTCAATATCCAAGCATGGGTGCTAATGGATTTGGAGGACAAAATGCAAGCACATGAACACGACTTGTCCACTTTCCAGCTCCCCTCACCCAATCATGGCGACCGCGCCGCCGTTATGGAGTTGGATGAGGAAATGCGCCGGTCGGCCATGTCGCGCACGTTGAGGGAAGAGTTGTGTTACGATATCTCTAAGCAACGAATTGCCGCGGAGGAGCACATTCAATTGCTAACCACAAGGCAGCGCGAGGTGGTGGACGTTGTACTTTCCGCCGTTGACGAAGAACACCCGCTTGCATTGTTTGTGCATGCAAACGCGGGGTGCGGAAAGACTTTCACGTTGAACACAATACTGCAAGCTGTTCGCGGAAGAGATCACGTGGCTATGGCGGTGGCGTCCTCAAGAATTGCCGCAACGCTAATGGATGGGGGTAGGACAGCCCATCCCCGGTTCAAGTTCCCAATCGACGCCGACCGAAATAGTACGTGTATGTTCTCTGTAAAGAGCGAAACCGCGAATCTCATCCGCAAAGCCCGGGTCATTGTTTGGGATGAGGCGCCTATGGCGCATCGCCACCTTTTGGAGTGCTTGGACCGTTGTTATAAGTAATACCTTCTAGTTATCAGTTGCAGATAGCTAATGTAAGCTAGTCTAGATATGATTAGTACATGTCTAGATCGGACCTACCGATAACCTGTTTGATTCGGTACAGAGATGTCGCTAGGCTACAACTCTAACACTTCTATTGTCCCGACATCACGCCTCGGGCTGGTTGTCTCTGTGACTGGCCCTTTGCGTGACTGTGACTGAAAATACGTGTGAGTTAGTTATCTTCCTTACTGATCGAGTATGCACGGTGTAACAGGTTATAGGCCCCCGCCTCACATCACTCACGCTCGACTACCTGGTTCGGCGAGCTGCGATTGCCACCTCTCCCGCAGAAGGTAAGTTTACATAGATACGTAGTACTTTCACCTTGTAGTCGGCGGTATCGCCAGTATAATCTGCGCTTTAAAACCCACTCTCCACCCCACCTAAGTCAGCCGCTCGAGGACGCCAAGCAGCCACCCACACCGACGCACTCGTCGTGTGTGGACAGGGTGCACACAGGTCCAAGCTGGAGAAGACGGGGGGGGCGCACTATCGGGTGATAAGCATACACATAGCGCCCGACAACCCTAGCTTAATATATTGATATATTTTATTAGCGACTTAGCCGCCAACGCATCTCTCCACATGCACTAGCCGTGGCCCCGACTTGTGCCCCACATGGGGTGGAGGACACAGAAAAGGTGCTTTGAGACACCCCGGGGCATCAGGCCGAGGGGTCGGCGGGCATGAGGCCGTCTCTTTGAAACCATTGTTAGGCACAAGTCCGGCTAGCGGTTTTTACCGCTGCATGTTTTTTCTGTTTTTTCTTTTTCGTCCTCTGTCGAAATGGCGCCGAAAACTCGTTGTGTCGACTCTCCATATGTTTCGCCTCCTGCTTCCCTTGACCCCGGCTCTCCGCAGACCTCTGTCATTCCCACCCATGTTACCCTCGCGCTCGTCCTAGAGCAAATGGCGATCATAAACGCCCGCCTAGACGCGCAGTCCGCCGACATTGGTATTGTTGTTGATGTTGCTCTTGTTGCTGCCGCTGCGGACCCCTCTTTCGTTGTGCGTCGTCGCGTTGCGCAGCTCGACCCCCTTGGCGACAGCTACCCACTGAACCCCCTAACTTTGCCCTTCCCACACAAGGACCCCTCTTCCCCGGCGCTCGGCTGGACGCATAGACGGCCAACGCTGTTTCTCTCGCTGCAACAACGGTTGGCGACCCCCATGTCGCACACCGCCGCCACGATGCGCACGACCGCACGACCGCACCACCACCTCACGAACTGCCCGTGGAACACCTCCCACCACCTCCTCCGTACCTTCCCGCAGGGTATGCCCTCCCGACCCCCGGACCTTTTTTCCCGGAGGCTCCGCCGCCCCGCGTCCCCGCCTCCCGTGGCCACCCGCACCCGTACGGCCCACCGACTACAATGGCCGGTCACTCTCCCTTCCCCGGCGGACCACCTCCTCCCTTCTCCGGCGGACCGCCTCCTCCCTTCCCTGGCCGGCATTCGCCTTCTACCCAGCGTGGTGGGCACACCACCCGTGGCGGCCGTCGCCCCACCATAGACCCGGTGGTCGTCGGCCGCGCGGCCCACGAAGCTACCGGTTTCGACAAGGACGCCCTCAACCGGTCCATGCCGATGGCGGTCCCTACCATGGAGCCCACCACTGAATTCAAGCAATGGAAGCGGGACTCCCTTAATTTCCTCTCTATCAAGGCCGCATACCTCATCCCACAGCTAGCCATGCGTGACTCGGGCGTATGGTTGGACGAACAAGCACAACACTACGCCTACACGCTGCTTCTCCATGCAGCCAACGCGAACCAGCGCGCTGACTAGGCTATGAAGTGCGTCTCCTCAGCACGTCTTGACTGCGCCGCAGCCGCGTGGGACATCATTTGTGAACGTCTCGACAGTCGGTCCTTTGCTCGCTCCATGTCTCTGTTGAACAACTTGATGGTAAGACAACGCCCTGGACAGTCTCTCAGTGACTATGTCCACTACATGCGGCAGACGTTCGACGACTACAACGAGACATGTCAGATGGTTGATGGCTCAACTGCCATCCACCCTCACAACCTCGGTCTCCTCATGCTGCGCGATATCTCCAACAACGGTCCACACGGTCACCCCAAGCAGTGCGTCATCAACGCGTTCGTCATAGACTACATGCTGTCCGTTGATGACGTGATGGCTAGCATCCTCCATTTGGCACACAATATGGACGAGGACGACGCCCCGGACACACTAGCCCCTCACAGCTCACCACCGCCCATCTCCGCCTTTGTCGCTGATGGCCGCGGTTCACACAACGGTCGAGGTCACCCTCCACGTGGCCCTCGCGGTAGTCGCGTACTACCCAAAAAGTGCAGCGCCTGCGGCAGCCTGGACCACATCTTGTCCTCTTGCACGGCCCCGGATGACGTCCTCTTGCGGTGGATACTCGCCAAGCGTAAGACGATCATCCACAAGTACGGCGCCCCTAGTGGCTCTCATTCTGCGCACGCCGCTCTGCTGAGCGACGTCCCCGCCGATGACTCAGACAGTTTGCCCACCCTCGAGGAGTGCACGGATAAATACGATGACACCGAGGTGAGTGTCCCCTTTTGCTCCGTAGCCTTCTTCTCTTCCCTCACCCCAAGCCGTAGTCTCTCACAATTATGGGTAGTCGATTCCGCTTGCTCTATCAACCTCACCGCGTTTAAAAGTGACTTCGTACGATTCACACCCCCCTCAACTCCCTCGCGCGTTGGAGGGGTTGGTGTTGACGTCAAGGGCAGTGGCTCCGTCCGGATCTCAGTCAGGCTTGCCTCTGGCTTGCTTATTCACTGCATTGTCCATGCGTTGTACACCCCTGACTTGTCCTCTCGCTCTGCTCAACGCATCGGCCGATTGCTTAGTGTCAGCTGGATTTAGACCCACAGCGGTTGTGAATTCATCTTCCCATCTGACACTGACACTGGTCTGCTTGTGGTTCTCACAGGAATGGGTGTGCTAGAGCCGTCCGGAAACGGACTCTACCTACTCCTCACCAGCCAAAGCTCCCCCCAAGACCCTCCGCAACGCCAATGAATGACCTCTCCGCTAGTGTTGCCCTTGCCGCCTAGTGTGACAATGTACTGTGGCACCGACGGTTTGGACACTTGAACATCCAAAGCCTGCAGGCCCAGCACACACACGGTGTCCCGACTAGCCCTCCGTTAGCTAGCTCTGTTAAAAATGTTTCTTGCGATTCATGCTTGTTACACAAAGCCTCATCTGCACCGCGCAACACCGTTGCCTGCGCGAAACCTTCCCGCCCCCTCCTCAACCTGTCCTATGACCTATGGCAGGGACTGGATCCGCCATTTTTTGTAGGGTTCAGATCCATGAGTACTTGATTTTTTAGGATCCGGAACTAGTGAGTACCTCTAAAAAAGGGATATGGATCCCGCGATTACGTGTTATTCTAGGGTTCGGATCCCGCAATTACCTGTGATTCTAGGGTTCGGATCCAGCGATTACCTGTGATTTTAGGGTTCGGATCCATCGAGTACCTGTGTTTTCGGTTCCGGAACGGAGTACATGAGTACTTCCAAATTTTTGGTTCCGTTGGATTCGTTGAGTTCGCGATTCCAACAAGTACTCGAAGTACTCATGCAAATTGATACAAATTGCGCATTTTGGGGGAAATTTGTAATGCAAATTCAATTTTTACATCTCTACTAGTTCTATGCGCCTGCTCATGCTTGGATCCCATACAGTAGATTTTGACTGAGGTATCTTGAACACCCTATCAGAATTCCCAACAAGCTCCTCTTCTGTACGTTGGATAGCCGTCGATGACAAGCTCTTCCCTGATTTAGATGGTCTACTACTTCCCGCTTGCCCCGCCATTGTTGCTAACTATGATAGGAGTTGGATGTGGCCGGGCAGATAATGGTGGATTTCAAGCGCGTACGCACTGTTTAACTGGCCCTTGGGTGGGCTACAATCGATTCAAGGCTGCGGAATGACAACAATCATGGCTATTGAACCAATCCTAGACATACACCTCAGCAAATTTGCATTGCCAAATAGCTCCCAAAATAACATCGTGTCACTTCGGGCCACCACAGAATCGTGAGATACTCGGAATCGCGAGTACTCATTGGGTATCGCGATTCCACATCGTTTTGCGAGGATGAGGTACTCGCGATTACCGCGGATCCATTAAAGTACGATGAATACCGGATCCAACGATTACTTACAATAATTGGTACCGGATCCTACGATTACTGACAATAACCAGTACCGGATCCAACGATTACTTACAATAACTGGTACCGGATCCAACGATTACATGTGATTCTAGGGTTCGGATCCCGCGATTACCTACCGAACCTAGGGTTCGGATCCAGCGATAACCTGTAATTCTAGGGTCCGGATCCCGCGATTACCTGTGATTCTAGGGTCCGGACCCACGAGACCGAGTCCGAACCCGAGTAGTCTCGGGGATTCGCGGAGCCGTAGGATCCGGATCCAGTCCCTGACCTCTGGGGACCCGTCAACGTCCCCTCCCCACATGGCCTCCGCTACTGCTTGCTCGTCATTGACCACCACACCCATTACATGTGGGTGCGGTTCCTCAAGTCCAAACACGATGCGTGTTCGGAGTTGGAAACCATCCTCCTGGACATCAAGCACATGCGCGCACGACATCACTCCCAATCGGGCGCGTTCGCACCAGTCATAAAATTTGACTCGGACTATGTCTTTAAAGCTGCAGTCACCCGCCATATGTGCGCACATCTCGGCGTCGGGGTCTAGTTCTCTGCCCCATACGCCCACCACATGCTCGGCAAAGCCGAACGTCCTTGGCGCACTATCCGGGACAATGCGTCGGCGATGCTCCACAGTATAGCCGTTCCCAACTCTATGTGGTCATGCGTTGTTAGCAATGTTGTGTACCTCCGCAACCGCACGTATAGTCGCTCCGTCGGACCCAATGGTGGCATTCCCCTCACCTTCCTTACGTCGTATGTGCCTGACGCATCTAGGTTCCGCGTCTTCGGGTGCGCCGTCTTCGCCAATGTGCCCGACAAACTGCGTCGAAAACTCAGTGAGAAGGCGTTTCGTGGCGTCATGATCGGCTACCCCACTGACGCACCCGGGTACCGTGTGTACAACCCGGAAACACGCCGCATCACAACTTCAGTCCATGTTGTCTTTCAGGAAGACACCCCGGGCTTTGGCGCCCAACTCTCCGTCGACTCGGCCATCATCGACCCTTCGGATGACGCACCTGTCGCCTCGCCCCAATCCCACCCCATCGACATCACATTGCCAATCCCCTACCCCCCCCATGTGCCCCCTCGCCAAACTCGATTCCGTTCTCATCCCCTACGCTACGGCGAAATGGTTGCCCACGTCTCCGACTACCCCCCGACCCTCGTGACGGCGTGTTGTGACCCTGACCAGGGCACAACCAAAGAGGACATCTTCGAGCACCCTCACGTTCCCGATCGCATCACTGGACCCCACCACACACCTGCCGGCACATCGCCTACTGCCGTCGCCCTCATGTCCGCCCGGGAGTGTGTGGAACCGATATGTGTGGAACCAATTTCGGCTGCCTTGGACAGTGCCTAGGCCCCCCAGTGGCAAGCCGCTATGCAACATGAGTACTCCTCCCTCCTGGACAACCGCACATGGGAACTCGTTGACCTTCCCCCGGGTCGCATGGTCGTTAACAACATGTGGATCTACAAAGTCAAGTCTGACGCCGCCGGTGACGTCTCCCGCTTCAAAGCGCGGCTCGTCGCCAAAGGGTGCAGCCAACGCGCTGGACTAGATTACAGTGAGATGTTCTCCCTTGTCATCCGCATGGCAAGCCTGCGTCTCTTCTTGGCCATCGCAGCCGCCCGCGACCTTGAGCTCTGCCAACTTGACATCGACACTGCGTTTCTCTACGCACCCATTAAGGAAGACGTGTACATCCGCCAGCCCCTCGGCTCCAACGATGGCACCTCCAAAGTGTGTCACCTCAAGCGCTGCTCGTACGGCCTGAAGCAGTCCCCCCGCGAGTTCAACATGCTCCTCCGTGCATGGCTCGTCGACCATGGGTGGCAACAGTGCGTTTCCGACCCGTGCATCTACATCTTCCGCACCGGTCATGTCTTCGCCATGATCGCGTTGTACGTCGATGACATCCCTGCAGCCTGCAATGATCCCGCATGGCTTGCATCGTTCATGTCCCAGCTTGGTGCCCGGTTCAAAATTAAGGACCAGGGTGACCTCTCCCAACTCCTTGGCATGCACATCACCCGCGATCGCTCGGCACGCACCATCTCGTTGGACCAATCCAAGTACCTGCGCGACATCCTCGCCAAGTACGGCATGACCGACTCTTAACCGTCGTCCCTTCCATTGGACCCCGGCTTCCTCGCCGGCCTCACTCACATGACCTCACCCTCTTTCACCGGCGTGGCCAAGGACGGTTACCCCAGCCTTCTTGGCAGTCTCCAGTAAGCGGCCGTCTGCACGCGCCCCGATGTCTCCACGGCGTTGAGTATCCTCGGCTCCGCCCAAGGTTCCCCCACGGACGCCCACCTGCAGGCTGTGAAGAAGGTTCTTCGATACCTCCATAGCACCATCGACATGCGCATGTCGTTGGGAGGAGGCACGGACCACAACCTCCAACTCACATGCTTCGCCGACGCTAACTAGGCAAACGATAGCAGCACCTGCAAGTCCCGTTCGGGCCATCTCTTCACCCTCGGAGTTGGGCCCATCAATTACAAGTCCAAACAACACACATGTGTGGCCCAATCCACGTGCGAAGCCGAGTACTACTCTGCGGCTGATGCCACCAAGGAGGGACTCCACCTCCGGCAACTTATGGGGGAGATCTTCAACGCCCCCATCACCGAAACCACCACCATGTGTGAGGACAACCAAAGCGCCATTGCGTATTCCCATAACGCCTTGGTCAGCGAGAAGACCAAGCACATCGGTTTGAAGTGGCACTACCTCAAAGACCACGTGGAGCAGGGAACCATCAATTTGAGGTACCTCCCCACTGACCAGATGGTGGCTGGCATGTTCACCAAGCCCCTCCCAAGATCTGCACTGACAAGACATCGAAGTGCAATCCTTGGAGGACAAGACCCAATGCAACGCTTCATCCCGTAGCTACCTTCATGGGGAGTGTTGTAAGTAATACCTTCTAGTTATTCGTTGCAGATAGCTAATGTAAGCTAGTCTAGATATGATTAGTACATGTCTAGATCGGACCTACCGATAATTGGAAATTGTTTACAACATGTGCCGGCAAACTGGACCGACTGCTGTCTCTCGGGCCTCTCTACCAAGCCATACAAGACTCATAAGCGAGTTTAGCCCGGGTCTCTTCGACCAGGTACACCTATCGACACACCTATCTGCAATATGTGCCGACGTTCCTCGGGAGTTAAAAAAACTGTAAGCAACCGCAGTAATTGCCACAGTCCCCCCGCCTAAGCAGTAACAGCGTAATAATTTTGTAATCAAGAAAAACAGATCTAAAAATAAATCCACTTGTCTAGAAATGCAAAACTAAACGGCTGCTCGACCTTCACGATGCACGGCCCGCTCCCGCCGAACCGGGGTGTCGACCGGCCTAGGCCGGTCGGCGTTCGAAAGGGACGACGGGCCAGCCTAATCTAGCTCCCGCGTGACTTCGGTCTTGCCGAAGGTAGGAGGGGAAAGGCTGGCAAAAAACCCCTCCTCGCGCGGTCGCTCGTCGATCCCGCCGCTCCATCCCGTAAACCCCGCCCCAAGGTCTTGCCGCGTCCACCGACGCGGCGGTCCTCCGTGTTGAGGTCCCCCATCACCTCGAGGACAGGTGGGGGGGACCTAGACACACAGACATAGAAAAAACTAGCGCTCCTGCCTCCGCGCCTGAATTTTCCCCGCTCATTTCCCCGGTTTTTTCTCTGTCTGGTACCCGGGTACCTGTCGGTTTTCCGGCCTGTGGCCGTACCCTCCCCCCTCCGATCGCGCGTCCACCGAGCAGCCTGTTCTTGAGCGGGGGCCTCCGCGCTCACCCGGGCCCACGCTCAAGGACTCCTAGGAATATTAAGGTCTGTCGGGGTAGTGGGTGTCGAAGAGGGGGGGGGGCAGGTCACCGTAGCCGGATCCGGCGGGCCGCGGGCGCCCGGAATTAGACAAAACCCTCCGTGCCGGGTTTTCCGGCGGTGCCGACCCAAAGGGTTGTCGCTGCCAGATCGTGCCGCTCCTCCCATCGCGACTGTCCTCCTTGCCGTCCCAGCTGACTCCTCCCCCCGGGAGATGACGCTGGTCGACGTAGCGACGTGCTAGTGAGCGCCCTACCCTGGTGCTGCTCCCCAACTAGCTCGACGCCGGGTACGGACATTATTTTTAGTATCCAAAAAAGCCCTCCGTACAGGGCTTTCCGGCGGCGGCTGATCCTGAGGATAGCCGCCGCCTCATATAGCCGCTCCTCCGTCTGCGACTAGCCACCGTCCTGTATCCTGTCTTGCCTCACCCCTCGGGAAGGTTCGACCGGCACAGGGCTGGTCGACAGCTAGCGAGCGCCCTTTCTTGGCGCTGCTTCCCGGCTGGCCATCACCAGCTCCAACACCCGCCTCCCACCGCTGATCCGGCCGTACCCTCCTCGCCATCAAACGCTGCCGTAGTACAGGCCCCACTCCTAAAAGTAAGCCTGTATCTAGGAGTATCCGTAGGTGAAAAAACATATCGGACGGGCCGAGCGGGAGATCTTGGCGCCGGTAGTGCACAGAAACTATTTTTTCAAAAGCCCTTTGTACAGGGCTTTCCCGACAGCTGCTGATCCCACGGATCGAGCTGTCGGCCCTCTTAGCCCCCTACCGTGCCAGGCTTGGCACGGCTACGGGGTTTCCAGCGCCCACCACGGGGAGGTGAGGGGATGCCGACGGGCATGCGAGCGCACTCCCCTCCGGGGCCGCCGCCGCTGCGCCGCCGGCGGGCGCCACCTACCGATAACATGTTTGATTCGGAACAGAGCGGTCGCTAGGCTACAGCTCTAACACTTCTGTTGTCCCGACACCACGCCTCGGGCTGGTTGTCTCTGTGAATGTCCCTTTGCGTGACTGTGACTGTAACTACGTGTGAGTTAGTTATCTTCCTTACTGATCGTGTATGCACGGTTTAACAACCGCTCCCTGCGGGACATACTTATTTTGACCGACGAGCCGTTCGGAGGTTAAATTATCGTCATGGCAGGGGATTATAGGCAGACGCTGCCCGTTATCCCGAAAGGAACCCGGGCGCATGTTGTTGGCGCTACACATCGGCGCTCTGCCATATGGCGGCATTTCCATGTTAACTTCCTCACCGACAATATGCGGGTACGACTCGGAGGCGGCGACAATAGGGATGCTGAGTGGTATATAGCGACTAGCTCTTAGAATTAGTAAAAGGCACGCTCCCATCGTCTTATATTGCAAGGCTGGAAATAGAGGGTGAAGGCCTGCCACTTGACCCCGTTGAGTTGCCGACGCGCCTATATCAAACGGAACCCCGGTCCCGGGAAGCATTGATCGACTTTACCTTCCTTTATTTGGAGGAAAACCACTCGAACGCGGCGTGGATGTCGGAGGGGGCCATTCTAACGCCGCTAAATGAAATCGCAACAAAATTGAACAACATTGTCCTTAGTAAAATGCTAGGCGCTGAGTACGTATTGTATAGCTCCAATGAGGGGATCGCGCGAGAAAACGGCAACTTCGACGTGCCTGTGGAGTTTCTCAACACTTTGGCGCAGAGCTTGCCGCCTCACGAGCTGCGCGTGAAGACGGGAGCACCGATAATGATGCTACGAAACCTATACCCCGCACATGGCGTATGCAACGGCACCCGCCTAATCGTGGAGGTTGTTATCAACAATCGACTATTGCAAGCCATCATTGCCAAAACGGAGAGGGTAGTTCTTATCCCACGCACAGACTTGAAGCCAAAGGACGTTCCCCTTTCTATGGCGCCGTCGTCAATTTCCCGTTCTCTTGGCGTACGCTATGACCATCAACAAGTCACAAGGACAAACGTCACGGCGCGTGGGAGTTGACTTATTAGAGAAGGAAGTGTTCTCACATGGGCAACTTTACGTTGCGTCCTCTCGCGTAGGAGACCCGAACCATATCAGGTTCTTGCTCCCCGCAGGGAATGTGACCGGCAATGCCGTGTATACAGACGTCTTGATCCCGATACAACATTGCGAGCAACATGAATTAGTGTCATGCAAGTCTTCGTTACTCTGTAACAATTTTGTACTTATGCCTACTATATCAGGGTGCACCATTAATTATCGATAATGTCAGGTATCACGACACGGGTACATGTAACTACATTCATTTGCATTAATTAACATGGAATAATTTTGTTATTTTGTATGGATGTAGACCTACACACAATTTCATACATTTTCCTGCAATTAGATTATGCTGACCGAAAATCAAATCTACGGTGTCTCTGAAGGCAATGCACGGAACGCATACGACCTCAGGAGCAGTACCATATATCCTAGGCTCGGGGCGCTAAAAAGCAAAAGACGACCTCAACAATCCCCACGGGCTACTCGTATTCTGTATTTGGAAAAAAGATCGACTTCGGGTATACACTCTTCCCATAAAGTCCGTTACTAGTGAAATAGGGCCTTTCGCGTAGGGCGGGTGTTTATCATGTAGGGTTTCTAGGGTTTAAGTGTACTTTAGCTCGTTGAAAAGGCGGACCGAAACTTGTGTTGACGGTGAAGTAAAGGGGGAAGCATGGCACAAATGGGGCCCGTCACGGCTACGAACTAAAGTATTAGGGTTTGCGGGTCAACCCCGATTTCGGGCCATACCCTGATTCGGGCGCCCCGGAATTCGGATTTTCCACACTTTGGCTCGTGAAAACTCCCGTAATCGGCGACACAACACGCGAATTTTATGATCCCAGCATGTTGTCCGCAAACATGGGAGCACGTGGGTGTGATGGCATGTGCCGTTAAGATCCTTGACGTGGGTGGGATAGGGGCCGGAAACCCACAGCTTGGGAGGCTTAAAAAAGCCTAACTTTGCCGTACGGTGTCCGATTCGAGCAAACCAAGTTACAAATGGAAGCCCTTCCCCCAAGTAAATATAAGTTTCCAACTTAATAAGTTTTCCCGTTCAACTATAAGTAAACCCCGTTCAATTATAAGTTTTCAACTTAATTAACGCCTACCGGCCGGTTTTCGCGTCAAATCCGCCGTCCGATGCCATCCAGCCCCTCGTACAACCAACTAAAGTTTTTAGGGTTTCAAAATCTGCCACATTCGCGCGGGGCTAGCAACCATTGGACAGGTGGTACCCGCACACCCGCTCCGCCAATACGCTCAACAATCAGCGCTCTATATAACGTCTATTCACGGCGTCACCCATTTCATGCCCCATGTTAGCATGGTGCAGTGCCATTTGCCGCATGCCAAACCAAGGCCCGTGCTAGGGTACTTTGAAAGCTCCCCGCCATATTTCACGCCCGGCGATGCGAAAGCTTGAAAGGCCAGCGATCCGCGCGCTAGGGTGCTTACACTCCAAGTCAAATGTCCCTCAAGCCCAATAGGTCCCTAGCCCGTGCTCTTTGGTTGTATTTTCGGGCACTTGGCAAGAAAACCTAGTGCACACGATATGCAATTCCCGGTATTGCCGCTCTGTAGGCGGCCGGGCGTAACATACTCGGCGGACACTCGTGCAATTGTGCAAACATGCTGAAAGCCCAATGTCGAGTAATCTCCCGGCTTTTCGCGACACTACGTGCACCAAGCCACGCATAGAGGCGTGCATAACCTGCACATCCATAAATTTCGGCCTGCAAAATTTCGGCCGCAAATCCAACGTGTGTGCCCACAATAATCGGAGCGTGCCGATAGAGGTGCTCACGTAAGTGAACAACGCGCCGTGGTGTGTTGCTCGAAAGTCATTACTCTACCCCTCAATCGAATTGCATGGCCATAGCGGTTGTGCGTGGTGGGTAATCAAATGCGTGCCGCTAGTAACGGACTTTATGGGAAGAGTGTAGTGCACGCACACACGCCCTCATTGGGATTGGTATTAGGATATTTCTTTAACTACTGCGCGTGGCTACGATGGGTACATAAGTATCATTTCTGTGATTACAAATATACAGAGTGAGACACACCGGGTGTGTGCATAATTACAAAAAATACACAATGAGAGAGATGTGTGTATGTGTATTTTTGGGTGTGTTTTGTGTGTGTGTGTGTATGTGTGTGTGTGTGTGTGTGTGTGTGTGTGTGTATGTGTGTGTGTGTGTGTGTGTGTATGTGTGTGTGTGTGTGTGTGTGTGTGTGTGTGTGTGTGTGTGTGTGTGTGTGTGTGTGTGTGTGTGTGTGTGTGTGTGTGTGTGTGTGTGTGTGTGTGTGTGTGTGTGTGTGTGTGTGTGTGTGTGTGTGTGAAACAAGTATCACGACCATGTGCCTCCATGGATTATCATAATGATTAAAAAATACATAGTGAGTAGAGACATAAGGTTAGTCTGTACATGATTACAAAAATACAGAGAACGACAGGCACTCGCAATATAATAATACAAAGCTGCGCGCGCCTTTTTTTTTTTTCGGAGAAAGCAGTGGAGACCACCAAGCAAGAAAAAGAAAGAAAGGAAGAAAAGACCTAAGCCCCTTTTTTTTTTTTCGGAGACGTGGCGCTTTTCCCTATATTTGTGATGATACATGTAAGCAACTACATTTAACGAATTATTTCTGCAAGGAAAATAAGTGGAATGTAATAAGTAATTGTTCGGAACGAAGAAGAAATTCCTTATAAGAAAACGCAGAGGAGGCCAAAAATGAAAAAGATGAAAAGGGGGGAAATCCCAAAGCCCGAGGAACAGGTAGGCATGCCACAGCGTCAGCACAGATGTAAGTAATTATTGGACCATTTGAAAAAAATACGCTCGCGAACGTTTGCGAGCTCGGGAGATTTTGCTTGGGGGGCACATTATGCTTAAGCATTAATAAACATGCTCAAACATTAATAAACATGCTTAAACATTAATAATTATTGGACGTATTTTTAACTAACTACGGTACGGGTACATGTACCCTTTCGAGGAACTGGAGGTCATCCGGTGCTGCCTGCCGCGCACTCGCGACTCGCGACCATGCCAGAAACCTCATGAGCTTACGCGACGCAACCGCAGACCCTCCTCGACCAAAAGGCAGCTGCCGTCTGACATACATACGGCTCCGCTGGGCACGCACGATCGAAAGGCAGATAGACGCAAATTGTGTTTGAGCGCCGCCGTCATGGCCGCCGCCGCCACCGACACCGCCGCGTCGCTCTTCGGCACTCACGCCGGCATCACCTGCGACGGCTGCGGCACCAAACCAGTCATCGGCTTCAGGTGCACCCCATACCTCACACGCTTCAGCACCACCGCGCAAGCAGGCACGTGGCAAACAGAAAGGCGCCTGTATACTGACGCGATGGGGACGGCGGTGTTACGGAAGCGCGGGTTGGTGTTTTGTGTGCTGAAGGGGGCGCAACGCGGGGAAGAGGGGGTAGTGTTATGTTTTCCTTGGGCATGGAAAGCGAACTATCAATTAGGGGAGGCGTGAAAGAGGTGTGAGGTGCAGCTCATGTTGGGCCAGAAGGTAGAGAAAGGCAGCCGCATTCAGTTTGATTGGCGGGGTGTGTGGGGACGAGCCACAATGCAGATCAAATCGCATCGCATCAAATGCATAACTGCATTTATGACGTCTTTGTAGCTAAGAGGATGGTGCTTAGAGGTGGGAAGTAGGGTGGTGGGAGGTGTGAGCTAATGTCTGTGCTGTGGTGGTGGGCTGGCGGGGAGGCAGGTACAAGTGCAAGAACTGCCCCAACCACGATTTTTGCGAGGCTTGCTTTGAGGATTTCAAGGGCGGCGTGCTGAAGGACTTCACGCACCGACAAAACCCGGTGTCCAAGAAGCTGGAGGACCACGAGTGGGAGCAGTACGTGAACCACAAGGACTTCAAGTCGTCGGTGAAGTCGGGGGGGGAGGGGGGGGCGAAGGCGAAGAAGGTGAAGCCCAATGAGCCATGTACGTGCGGGAGCGCGAAGAAGTACAAAAAATGCTGTGGCACGGCGTGAAGGGGGGAAATGGAGGCATGGGGCCTTTAGGAGGGGGGTGTAACATGAATTGGGGTCATATATTGGGGTAGGAAGGGGGCGCCGTGTCCGTCACGCACTGCTTGATTTCTCCAGTGATGTATCGGAGGCTGTTGACGATGAAAACCGAATTCAAAGAGTACTAATGATTGGGTGTGTGCGTTGCAACTGCTATTTTCTATGAGCATGCACACCCCCACACATACATATGCACAGGGAGGGAGGGTAAAGGAGAGGGAGAGAGAGAACTGACATGCACGCGCGCACGCACACACACACACACAAACACATGCACACCCATCCACACACGCGCAAAACACACATACACACGCACCCAAACACACAAATACATGTATGCAAATGTACAGGGAAAGGGATGAATAGCGACAGAGAGAAACACTCTCACACACACATGGAGAGGGCTGCACAGAGAGCAAGACCCACAAGCGTGCGCGCGCACACACACGCGCACGAGCACGCACATATACACGCACATGCACAAGAAGACAGATAGCGACACAGAAACACACACACACACACACACATACACGCGCGCGCGCACACACACACAAACACACATACACAATCTCATGCACACACACACATATACACACACACTCTCTCTCACACACACACACACACACACACACACACACACATACAGATGCACCGGGAAAGAGAGGCACAGCGACAGAGACAAACACACTTTCACACACAGGGAGAGGTAGACATAGAAAGAATGACCCACTTGCGGACGCACACGCCATGCACATTGAACGAGAGGAATAGTGACAGGTGAAAATAAACACACACACAAACACAAACACACACACACGCGCGCGCGCGCGCCCGCGCCCACATATACACTCATGTGCATACACGGACAGGAAACACCACACACACACTCACGTGCGCTTACGCACACATACACACATGCGCACAAATCAGGGAAGGCGAAAGGCAACACAAATACACACGCGGAAGCTTTGATTTGATTCAGTGCGTGTACTTGTGCGTATGCATGGAGGATATGTTGCAAAAGATAATTCAGTGCGGTGATTCGGTAATTTTTTTGGCAGCAATGGATGCAGCTGGCCATATCGCACAATGGCCTTATCGTGGGCCGTCATTCCTTGTCGATCTGTCAATCCAGTCGACACCTTGTATTCTTGTCCCTCGCGTGTTGGTTGCATGCATTGCAAGGCAGTGAGCGCTGAGTCATTCCCTCGTCGATTCTCCCTTTTCGACTTGTGGTCATATTTCAAATTTCGCTTTTGTGCTCAAGGAAATTTCATATTATCGACAAACTATTAATATTGTGTCCGTACTTAAGTTCGCAAGCTCTTTTCACGACTTCTTTGCACTGCTTTCTTTGTGGTGGATCAACTTTTATACGGAGTGTGTGTGTGGTGCACGTTCCATGAAGTCAAGACTCCGTGACGATGTCGTCTCTAGAATCATTGCAAATCTGTCATTTATTACAGAAAGCGAAATAGAAACCACATCAGGAATCAGCAGACATCGCCGGGACAAAGGCGGCATAACGAATCGGTAACTGCGGAGACTGCGCCACGACCACCATTGCAAAGCGTCGCAAAAGTTAGGGCTCGTGCTGTTGAGCTGGTCGTTGCAGCAATGGCTGATGGATAACAACAAAGAAGCTGCAAGCTCGGGACTCGAGATTATTCCGTTGTACATGCGGTGCTGAGCGGAGAAGGCGCGACGAACAGTCTCTAGAAAAACTACGACTGCCAGCACATATGATTCCGCGATTTAAGAACCGACGGCGACGGTCGATCACCATCCTCGACAGCTAATCCTTAGTGCGTGTGAAGGCCTAGCGATTCTCTTGTGTTTCGATACAATTTCACCAAACTGTTTTGCCAAATATATGTAGTTTTGAAGCTCATGTTTCATTCGTTTTGTTTCTGATATGGTTTATCCCGACAAATTATTGCCAATTCGGCTGTTCCGATTGGGCCGTTCCGAATATTGGCACAAACTGAGGAAGAGGGGGGGGGGGGGGGGAGGGGGGGGGACTAAAAAAAAATCTTAAAAAGAAAACGCAACGGAGACCACCAAGCAAAAAGAAGAAAAGAGGAAAAAACCTAAGCCCGAGGAAAAGGAAGGCATGCCACAACATCAGCACTGCCCTTTTGAAGCGTCGCGGAGACAGGAACCCAAAGTACCATGGAGAGCACCAAAAAGACGTTGCATGAATTCTCGCCGCACATCCTCCAAAAAACGCCGAAAAGGAATTGAAGTAGTTCGACGAACAAAATGTTGCATACGAACAAAATTGTCAGAACGCAAAGAACGAGAGTCAGCACCAACCATGCCATTGAAGCGACGGACTGCCACCAAAATAGCCAGGCGACTAACCAACTCAGCCGCCATAGGCGCCAACCGCCCCCCATTTTCTAGAACGAAGGGATAGTAGTCATGGGCCGCCCGAATCGAAGGCGTGCCAAGCAAAGAAGTGCGGAGGTCCGCATGAAGTTTACCATGCACTGTTCCTAATGCAAGACTACCCGGGAGTGGGAGACGACCTATACGAGGAACATTGGCATTCGTGCGAGCACTTGTAGCCGTCACATCAACAAGATCACGGTGTGGAGCCATGAAGTCTAGCCAAATCAAATCCCAAGGAAGATCTTGAGAAGCTCCCGACCCAATACGGCGGACCTCAACCGCATATCCTGCCCCTAAGTAGTCCCCCCTTCGAGCATTAACTCTTCAAGCTCCTGGACAATCCGATCGTGGAGTTGAATGACGCACCAAGAGCACGGGCACCGGGGGATGTGGTCTACAAGCATAGCATTTATGGATCGCTCACCCGACATAGAGGTGCCCGATACCGTCGACGAAGATCTGGAGCCACGAGACTCCGAGGGAGCCTCATTGCACCGAGGGCACTTACGAGCATGAGAGGGGCGCTCCGCAATGAGGCCAAGCACCCGGTGCGCTGCCATCGTATAACAATCGGATGGTACCTTGAAGTTGGACCGGGGTCTATTATGTATGTGTATTTCAACTCTGATTACCCATATTACGGGATTAGAGTAGAGAGTTTAGGGTGGCCTTAATTAAAAACACTTTTGATATCTTAATTGAGGGTTGGCTAGGGCCGTCGTATGGTTGGGGTTCACTGATGGTCCATGTAATATGGTCATGTTTCCAAAATATGATGCCCACCTCTCTCCGTTTTATGCTTGCAAATAACACATTAGGCTGTTTCGATTAGGTATGTTGTTTTAACCCCCTCCCTCCCCCTCAACTTTGCTTGTATGGATCTTCTCGTATTTTAGCAGTATTGCACTACTAGCTAGTTGAAAAGGGTTAATTCCACAACTTTTTCTAAAGCAATGTAGAGTTGTGTGCACAAGGGTGTAATATATGCCATCATATGCAAGCATACAATGGAGAGGGGATGGGGCATTTTTTGAAACCATGGGCATATTACGTGAAGTATGGATCTGAAAGTACGTTAATGGTATTGACCTACTGGCTGTTATAAAAGGCCACTCCAACTATTTTTTTCTACCAAAGCAATGCATGCTTGTATGCACAAGGGTATAATACATAACATATATGCAAGCATAAAATGGAGAGAGGTGGTGCACATTTTGAAACCATGGGCATGGCACATGAGGCATGTATCTTTTAATACTATATAGTACTGACCTACCGTTTGTTGCAAAAAAGACCTCCCAGAACGACTTTTTTCGATTCACCAATGTTGCTCTCAACGTTTTTGGGGCGATGTACGGCGAGTCGATTTCATGCAACGTATTTCTGCTGCTCTTCATGGTACTTTGGGTTCCTATCTCCGCGAAGCTTTGCAGGAGGGCAGTGCTGACGCTGTGGCAGGCCTTCTTGTTCCTCGGGCTTAGATTTTCCCCTTTTATCTTCTTTTTGCTTGGTGGCGTATGCTGTTTTTTCTTTTAAGTCATTTATCTTTCCTGAACAATACAGTACGTACCAGCAAACGGTAATTATGTACCATTAAACGGATTTTTCTTCTCGCCGCCACCGCATGCGCATGTGCGGCTGACCTTGGGTCGGGAGCCCGCGAGCTCGGAACTTGGTAGCGGTGAGCGTGACGCCTGCCCGCCTATTCGTGTTTGCTTTTGTCTCGGCGCTCTCCTACGCTGTGGCATCGCGCGGTACCTATACATAAATTTCTCCTTTTTTCGTCCGCGGTCACTCGCCGTCGGCGGCTCCGGTGCGTTTTATTTGTACCATCGCCAGCGTGACCCTCCCGGGATCTTTTATTCGTCGCTCGACCCGCGACCGGGTACAACTACCCGTACCGCCCCTATTATCGGCATCCTTGAGACCCTTGGCCGCTACCGGTACCGCTACAACTTTCGCCCGCGCGCGGTCATAGCAAGGCTCAAGGCATCGGCACGCGTCATCGCTATCACTGTACGGGTACTACAACTTCAGTACTGCTCTAAGTTCATTCTAATCGCTACCCGTCCTCGGATCCCGCTATTTGCAAGATCATCCTTTATCGCTTGGCGCCCCGCTACGATACGGCGTTGTACGACGGAGTTGCCTTCCGACTCTTGCGGTGGTTGGTACACGGGTACCAAATAGCTTCTTTGCTCTTTTCTTGAGCATCTCCATCGCGGGCTCCAAGGCTCCCCACTACAAGCAACGCGAGGTTAGAGGCGCGACGGACCGGCATCGAGGAGCCCACCACGTCGGCGGCGGATCTTCCCTCCAAGGCACGCCACAGCGCCACCTCGGGCGACTTCCAGTATAGTCCAAGCCACATACCCCCCCCCCCTTCTTCGACCTTGCGTGTTCTACTTATATTAGGACGCGACACACGTGCCACCCCGGATGTCCGCCGCGGCGACCCGGCCGGGACATAGTCAACGGCGTCCTCCACCGCCACCTCTAGGCCGGTCGCCCGGCGGCGGGGCAAGGTCGTGCCCTATGGCCCCCGCTCCGGGTGACCTTCCGACATCATCACCTACTAACGCTCAAGCGCCTTCGCATGCCTTACGACCTGGACATACACCGTCTCGTTTTTTACCCCCCGCTCCTTTGAGGTGCGTTAGTTGCTCAGCGTCGTTCCCGACCCTTCAAGCGCTATGCGCCCATCTAAACTCCCCCGCGACAACGTGCACTTTTGCGCCCGACAATTGCCCAGTTGTGGATGCCGATCGCCACCTTCTCGCGCCGTGCACTTTTTGCGGACGATACTTTCGGAGCGGTGGCCTTAGTAGACACCTACATTCCTGCTCTCACCGCAATACTACGCCATCCCAACAGCCGGCATACGGTGCTTCGCTCCCGCGTGATCGGCCGTCCCCGCCGCATCCCCAGTCCTTGCCCCCCGCCGTCCAATGGTGCCTTGATCATGGGGCCACTGGCGGGGAGAACTCTAAAGCCTTCTTCGAGTCCTACCTCTTTTCTTTCCGATCTAGTACGTCCTCGAACGGCGTCCCCCCTTCGGTGGTACGCCTCGTCAAGCCGGTCTTCGAGGAACTCGTCGGTTGCGTTTTGTCTTTCCGCGGTAGGGCCACCCAAGGGGCTTCCGCGGAAGCGGCTTGGGCGGCCTTGCTTTTATTCCCGCGCTTAGTTTTGAGCCCCATGGCTGATTTCACTTCTGCGGGGCATCTGCCCCCTGACCCGGTCGCCGATTACCGTGACAACCGCTTAGCCCATTGGGCGTGAGGAGATCTTGATACATTGTTTTCCGCCGCTCGCGCCCACGCATCCCTTACCAATGGGCGGGCACCGCCACCTACCTCACTTTCGAGGGCCGGTACCGACCCCATCTCCCCTTCGCAACCCTTTCATAACGGCGTCTCGGCCAAGGTCGCCAACCGGGCGGCTAGTCTAGCTGCGGTTGGGGAGTACCGCCGTGCTATGGAGGCCCTAAGCTCCAACCCCGTTGCAAGTGGTCGTGGGGTGCACGAGGAATTATCACGGTTGCACCCACAAGACGATGACGACCTCGCGGACCTGTTGCCGGATCCCTTCTCCCTCCCTCGTATCAAACTCCGCGCTTCGGAAGTCGATATTATGGAGGTCGTTGCTAGATGCCCTCGAAAATCTAGTCCTCACGTCGACGGTTGGAGGTTTGAAACTCTTCGCGCGTTGGGTTCCCCTTGCACTCTCACCGGTTTAGCCGAAGCCATCGTGAACGCAGAGGTTCCACCCGGCGTTGCTTTATTCCTTGCCTCTGCCACACTTATCCCGCTAGACAAGCTCGATCCCGAACAACGACGCGCACAAGCGCAAGAACTTCACGACCAAAAGGGGACGTTGCGCCCGATTGGAATTGGCTCCGTTTTAGTTCGTTTCGCGAATCGCGCGCTTCTCGCCGTAATTGGTGACGAAGTGTCTAAATGGTTGGCTGCTCGGCACCAATTTGGCGTCGGCGTTCGCGGCGGGGTTGAGATCGTACAATTCATGGTTCGAGCCGCGCTTGACGCTTCACCGGACTGGGCGGACATGCAAGGCGCCGCATCCAACGCGTTCAACGAGTTCCTGCGGCGTCCCTTGTTTGAGGAGTTGTCAGCAAATCCCGCGCTTCGACCGTTGCTCCGCATCGCTACTATGTTGTATGGCCGTCCATCTACCTTGTACGTTTACCACTCATCAAACGCTCACGGCCCGGCCATGCGCATTCCGAGTACCCGTGGAGTCCATCAAGGTTGCGTCCTCGGGGCCATGTTCTTCGCAATTGTTGCCTCCAGGGTATACAAGCAATTGGCTGCGATTGCCCCGAACGAATCCGTTGTCTGCGGTTATTCTGACGATGTTCACTTCTTGGGACCCCCTCCGTCTCTCGTGGCTATTGGCGACGCTATGCCGGAGGCGTATGCTAGCGTTGGCCTCACCGTAACCATCCGCGAAAACTGTTTATATTCCCCTTTGGGTGTCGGTGATGCTTTCGATAACTTACCCGACGGCCACATCATGCGGGGAGTAAATGTCTCCACGGAAGGGACGAAAGTATTGGGGGGGCCAATGGGTACATCCGATTTTGCACGAGACGTGTTCGAAACGGCCTTAAGTAAGTATGAGGCCTACGGCGAACGTCTAAGGGGTCTAGCGGCTCACCGGCACACTCACACTGCGCTTCGTATCCATCAACATTGCAACCACCGCTTCGGACACTTTGCCCGTACAGTCCCCCGAGGTCTTGGCAGGGGTGAGGGCTACGGTGACACCGTCGTAACATTCCTCGAGCGCGCTGACAATGCCACCCTAGATGTGGCGGCTGAGATATTGGGCCTTCCCGCATCTAGCCTACCCAGGAACACTCGCTCCGAGATGTCTCTTCCCATACGTTTCGGCGGCATGGGGGTGGGGGATTTGGCTGCCTTGGCGGATGCGGCCCATGTCGGAGCGGCCGGCTTGGCAGTGGGCTCAGCTATTCGTTTCCTTACAACACAAGACGCTCGCGTGCGCGGGGATTCCCAAGACGATGTTCCAATGGAGCCGACCATGTATGGACGGTTAGCGAGTGCTATGACCACAGCGGTGTCCCGTAGGCATGGTACACCGGACGGAGACGACGGTGATAACGAACCCATGTGGTCGTTAGAACTCGCTTCGTCGTGGGCGCGCTTGGACGCTGCGTGCGGTTCTCACGCTCTCGCCGAGTCTGAGCCCTTGATAACCACAGCCTTAGCGATGCTCCCCCCGAAACGTCCAACGGTGGCTCGCGCCGGCTGCGTTGCCGAAGCCCGGTCAAACAACGAGCATATTGCCCTGTCCCTTGATGGCCTACCCTCGCTCGTCCCTCTTTCTGCGTTTGCCACGGACATCTTTCCAAAGCTACAAGCCGACATCAGTGAGCGCGTCAACTTGTTTCGCTTCGCGAAGCTCGCTCCCACGTTTTCCAACCGCGCTCGGCCGGAGTCTAGGCGTTTTCTATCTCGTCTCGGCCACGGCGCCCTTGCGTTTTTGGCTTCGGACCCGCCTACTTCGGGTCGCCTGGGCGAGCTCCGTGACAAGTTCCCTGAGCACTACGACGCAGTTTTCCGCGTCGCGGTCTGTCGCATCTTCGGCCTACCCTCATCTCGCATCCTCTCTTCTCTACGCTCCCCCACTGCTTGTGCTTCTTGCCATCTCTCGGTTCAAGCTATGCGGGGTGCGTTCTCGTCGGCGGGTGTTGACATGTCGGATGATGCGTGGGCCACTGCTTTTGCGGACCATTTGGCTCGTTGCGGCGGAGATGCTTCGGTCCACACCGCTCACTCTTGGTTGGTGACGGCCCTTGCGGAAGTCATCTCCGAGGTTCGTGGCGCACTCGGGGTTGGCGTCGAGGTTCTCACAGATCCCACGATGTTAGTTCAACTCCCCAACGGCAACGACGGTCTCCCCGCGGATGTGGGTGTATTGCACTATCACGGCATCCGAGGCTCAAAGCTTGCCCTTGATGCCGTGGTTTCCGGTTTGTTCGGCGTGTCTAGCCCCCCGTCACCCGAAGTCGCTCTCCGCCATGCTGAGAAGACCAAGTTCGAGAAGTACTCGGAGGGGTTGAGGAGTCGCCCCGACATCCGCTTCATTCCCTATGCAGTCACGGAATTTGGTACTCTTGGCGGCCACGCCACGGCTTTCTTGACGGAGCTAGCCAAGCAGGCAACCGCATCTAAAGGGATGCACGTGGGCAAGTTGTTGGCCTCCTGGCGTCGAAAGGTCTCTCTCGCCGTCCATGTTGCTCACGCGGACAACGTCTTGCGTGGTTTGTCCGCCGCTGCGGACGGCACGGAGGCCGCTTCTTCCTCGGCTGGGATGCCTTCTCCAGCCACGGCGCTCTTCACCCGCGCCATGGGCCGCAAGCGTCCCCGTGCTTCCTCGAGCGGCGCGTGAGGCGCCGCTTGTCGCCTCCACGTGTTGCATTATCGGCGTGGCTTAAGAGTTCCCTTAATTTAATCTGCTAGGTTTATGCACAATGTAGTGCTTTCCTTTTGCTGTGCTTTGGATTCCGTGATCCTCTTGTCACTCTTGCCCTCTTGTTTCCCCTCCCACTTTCCCTGTCCGTGCTCATCTGGTTATTCTTGTAAGCAAAATAAGTAAACGGATTATGTAAGTAAAATTCACGAAGTACGGGTACCCGGCGGGTATTTAGTGCACGGAGAGTATTGGGTTACCTGCCAGTCCCATATCCCGGGGCGCAAAAAAAAAAAAATAGGGCACGCGTGGCACTGCGTGCGGAATTGCGTGGGGACTGTTTGTAAGAAACCCTTTATAAATCGCGGGGGTTGTCCTGTAGTTGGCGCGCGTTCGTCCGATGTCGCGTCCGTCGTCGTCAGTGGCCACCCCCGTCGACCAATTCCCGACCCTGCCTCAGATCCTGCGCCAAGACAGTGAGTAGAAAATACCTCCCGCCCACCACACGATTCACCTGTCAACTCAGGGTTTCGGTCAGCCCCTCCCCTGCCTCCTCCCCCCCCCCCCCCCCCCCCCCCCCCCCTTCCTCCTTTTCTTCGCACCTTGAGCTCCACGGGACGGATAGTACATTACGCCATGGTCTCAATCGACGAGCTGAAGAAGGCGGCAGGCGTCAAGGCGGTGGACGACTACGTGCGAAGGTGTGCGAACCTATACTCTCCCTATGCTTCTTTACTGCATAGCTTATACAGAATTCCAAACGGCTCTTCTGCCGTTTGTGCAGCGCAAGAAGAGGCTCAGGGTGCTCATTCTCGGACAAGTTCGGGAATTGCGTCTGTAGTGAAATCTGTGCAGTGGTTACTTACAATTTTGTTCGACAACCTTTCGTTATTGTATTTGCTTTCATTCTGTCGAGCCTCGCTCTAACGCTCTTCTCGTTTTCTCTTGGTAGTGGCATGGTTGTGGGGCTGGGAACGGGCTCTACGGCCAAGTTTGCAATCGAGCGGATCGGGCAGCTGCTGAAGGAGGGGGCGTTGGAGGACGTGGTTGGGCTAGCGACGTCGAAGCCGACTATGGAGTTGGCGCACAAGGTGGGCGTGCCTCTGGCAGACATCAACGACAAAGGGGAGGTGGATGTGACGATTGACGGTGCGGATGAGGTTGCTCCCAACCTTGACATCGTGAAGGGCAGGATGGGGGGCATTCTACGGAAGAAGATGATTGGGGTGGCGTCGAAGCTTTATGTGTGCATCGCGGATGAGAGTAAGTTGGTGGATGGGTTGGGGGGCAGCAAGGGGGCTGTGCCTGTGGAGGTCACCCAGTTCGGGCACGAGCATGTGGAGCGCTGCATCAGGGGGCTGCCGTGCCTCAAAGTGGTGCGCTCCGAGTTCAAAAAGGATGCGGATGGAGAAATGTTTGTGTCGCCGCACGGCAACTTCATCCTTTACCTCTACTTTGACGAGCCCATCGCCGACCCGAGGGCCGCCTCGCGCGCGATGATGGATGTGGTGGGCGTGCTGGACCACGGCCTGTTCCTTGACCTAGTTGATGTTGCCATCATTGCTACCAGAACTGGCCTTACCGTGCAGCATCGAGCTTGAATGAACGTTGTCATGTTCTGCTGTCACCTCTCTATTAGTGTGCTAAGAGGCGAGAAGTGAAGGGGGGGCATGTGGACTTGTAACATTCTCTAGAAACAGCACCCGGGCGTGGAAGACCCACTACGGTGTCCTCTTAAAGTTTTGTATGTAACAGATTATTCTTTTGCAGCGCTTGGTCTATAACTTGAGCTTCATGTTAAGTTTGCACCCGCTGACCAAACTTACTCAGTGGTTCATAGACTGCATTTCAGATGAAATGGAGTTGGAGAAGCAGCAGTCTGCTGAACCGAGCTGGGGACTTTCGTTCTCTACATGCCACGTCTCACGACAACTGTTTTCTTGAGGACGTCGTGCGAATGTTAAATAAATCAGGGATTCGGATAGGTGCTGGAAAGGAAGCAAGTGGGTGCTGGAATGATACACGTCGTGAGAGATAGCGAGAAGTCGTGCTTTGATGTCGAAGAGTGATAGAGAGGTGGCGAGACAGTCGAGAAAGGCGTTGCTTACAGTGGATATCGCTATCATTGTGAGAATAAATACAGTGCGAATAGTTTATTTAGGGTACCTATCTTTAGGGATTGTGTCGGTCGCGGAAACTGGTTTGGGTTGGCGGTTTATAGCAAGCTGTTGCACATCAGCTGCACGGTGTTCTCCCAATGGAACAGCGCCTGCTGGGCGTTGCACACCGCGAAGCCAAACCTGAGCGCCCGGCCGCAGCCCGGGTCGACTCGGTCAGCATACTGCTGCGCAGCGGCAGTACAGTATCCGACGGTGATGGCTCCGCAATTCGATGGCAGATTCGCTGGAGAGTTGCCGACAAAAGGTACCGCGCGGTTATTGCACTGTGCAGCCACGACGTCGCAAGCTATTTGCCCAGCCTGAATACCACGGTTCTGGCCTGTCTGCTGGCATGTATTCCCTCCGTTTCCGTAGGACGGCGGGTTGTAGACCGGCGGGTTGTACGACGGTGGGTTTCGGGCCGGAGGGTTGTAGGACGGAGGATTGCGGGCCGGAGGGTTGTAGGACGGAGGATTTCGGGCCGGGGGGTTGTAGACCGGAGGGTTGTATGACGGGGAGCGATACGAAGGCGAACCGCTGTCGTAGTTGGTCTGGACTTGGTTGTGGCAGCTGTTGCTGTCGTCGTCGTCGTCTTTTCCCGGCTTGCAGTCATTAAACACCGCACCGGGGACGCTATACTCGCCGCAGCAGCAGAAGCAACCCTCGGTATCGGCTTCGGATACACTGGTGTGAACGCACTGCATGTTCATACATTTTTCGTCGTCTCTATACTCACGCGGGCAGGAGGTGATCCAGTACAGAGGCTTCTTGGGCAGCCAACCGCCGCAGTAGTCGCGGCACGAATTTCCGACCCGGCAGCCTTGTGAGCCACCCTATGCATACGGAGCGAAACCCATCAAGTGTCAGTCAGCGCATTGAAAAGCTTATGAGGGGATTAATTGCAGAGGGTTTGTCTTTTATTGAATCATTGGTGGTGGCTCAGTCGATCATGAGGTCGTCGAGCGTTACAAGACGGCGCGTCGTGCGGAGTGCGGCGGGCGACGGAAATACGACTGCAGATATATGTCGACAAGTTCAAGCCGTTACCAGTGAAACATTCGATATCCTGTATAGCAAGGCAGAACCTGTAGCCAAATCGGGGGAATTCTCACCGATCGGTAGGAGCCGCCGTAGGTGGCTGCTGAAAGTCCGCGGAGTGAGGCGTCCGCGAGGTGGAGTGTAGCGCTCAGCAGTGCGAGCGCCACGAGGGCGCGGTAGGTGGAAACCATTGTGGTCTGCTAGCAGTTCGGAGGGATGACAGGTGTAGCGACTAATAGTAAGATGGGTCACAGCGTGTATGTTCCGTCGATGTCTTGGTGTTGAGGAAGGTCGAGATGTGAGCAACAGGACAGTGCGGTCGGCTCTTATATCACCGCTCGAGGAGGGTCGGGGGCACGACGCCCTTGGGCTATTGACACATACGAGACGCCCCGCCTCCCGCCAACACGACGGTTCAATTCGTGTTTTTGTAGGAGGAATGTACACGTAATCCTGATTTCCGTGTCGCCCCCGGTTAATAGTTAATGATTTAGATTGACTGCGAAATATAATAAATAGAACTTGTTTGACAAAGCGACTATGCGACAAATTTCTTGTCAAAAAAAGTGAAATGAGATATTTCATTATTGCACACGCCTGCAGCGTTCTTCCGGTCATCGTTCGTCTTTCTTCTCATCTTTCGCGGATGGTGGCAAAGTTCACCTAAAAACCGGCCTTAAGTTCACTAATGAACCGCCGCTCATTGTTCGTCTCCCTGCATCGCTCTTTTTTATTTGTCTGTCACTCGTAGAGAGGACCTAACTAATGTACCCAAAGTGGTGTTGACACGCCATATAATGTATGTAATTGTTTTGGATGTACGGGCAGTTATCATTATCTAACTAATGATTGTCTATGCTCTTAAGCCGTGTGGGGCATATGTAAAAATGCAATGCTCATACAAGCAAAATACGACAGATACTCGCAATTAAGAGCTCATCACGACAAGAAGAACAAAAAAATGATATGCAAAGAAGAAGCAAGCGCATGAAGGACCGTTGCTTTGTGTGAAATGGTGTCCATTTTTGTTTAGTGATTATATCAATGCTTATCACATCACGTCAATCTATTCTTGTCTCTTGCTTCTACGACTCTGCAATGGATATCGCCGTTATCATCTCTCTTATTAAATCGCACTCGCTTCCCCCAATAATGTATGCTTGCAGTGATGTTTCGTGCACTGACAAGACGGTTGAGGACAATACAAGTAAAATTTACCGCAATTTTGAATCACTGCTATACTACAATGCATCATCATTTGTCAATCAATTTATATTCTCCGTGCGATGTGTGCGGCGCCGCGTGTCGATGTAGACGATGCCAACAGAAGGACGCGGCATGGACACGCGCATGCGACTAGTAATAAAGACTGAGCGTTTTCCGGGGAGATTGTTTATCGGCATGGTTTCCCACAGTCCGTACCCTGACGTTGCGCAAACCCAGAATTGCGACATTTGGCAGCCATTTTATTTTAGAGGTATAGTCTTTCTAGCTCGGGACTTCAATTACCGGATGTATCGTCGTTGAATAAATTCATTTTCAGTTGTGCATAATGGGGGATTTATGAACAAATGCACTTCAAGGAGCCCGCCGAACAAAACAAGTTTTTACGCTGAGAATGGATTCAGGATCAGTCTCTTTATTTGCATGCTAGTGCCTGCTGGTACGGGTGCCTACTACCGACGCCTGACAAAAATCTACCAGAGGCAGTCGATCAGCACAGATAGTGTTTTCTTTGTTCTGCTAAGCAAAAACAAATCTAAACGAACTCTCATAAAAGCGAGAGCGGACACACATATTACGGGGTATTCGCGGCAAATTGGAGAGGATTTTGGAGTGGCACGTCAGCATCCCCGCGCCACGTAAGCGCGTACACCCTCGCGTACGCCAAAATTGGAGAGGCTGGCCTCTCCAATTTGGCTCGATATCGGAGAGGCGCGACCAAATTGGAGTGGCGTTATCAACCGGTAATTTCAAACTGGGCTGTCGGATACCCGTCCTGCTGTCACGGCCCGCGCATTCTCCGCGCGTTTCAAAAACCGACCCACCACCTCATCCCCCCGGTGCCGCCTGACTATGGCAGGCATAGACGAAGGCTACCGCAATATCCTCGCTAGAATGGAAGCGCCGTTGGGAGCGGGACGTGGAGTGGATCTCGGCGCCGATGCACGCGGCGGATGCCGCGGATATATTCGACTACTGGAAGGCGGACAACCAACACGGGAAGAAGGGCAAGCTGCAAGACAAGCTGGGAAAGGAAATGGGGCAGTTTCGCCCTGACTCCGGTACGGCGGTCTTGCCCGAGGGGCGGGTGCTGGTCAAGCGCGTCGAGCAAATCGTCCGCGCATGGTCGTGCGGGCGGTACCGTGCCCGGGCGATGATGACTCAACTGTAACGATTACATACTGACGTAGGCCGGTGCACGACGTGGCGACATATACAGCCAATCCAAAATCCTCTCCAATTTCCCGCGAATACCCCCTAATTCAAAATTATCATTCGCTTGCCATCCTTGACGCTAGTACAGGTACCTGTACCTTGGCCATTTGTTTTGGCGGTACAAACTACTGTGTCGCTAATGCCCACGGTACAGGTACCCGTACGTTTCACCACAGTACGTACACTGAAAAAAAACAAAATCTGGCGGGAAACGATTCAGCTGGTTTAACGACCTACTTGAACCGCCGCCGCCTCGAAAGGCAAAAATCCGCGCCGTCAACCGTCTCGCCGAAGCATTGCAGTACGGGTACTTACTGTAGTTCACTGTAGTACTTACTGTAGTGGTGTATTCCTTGCAACTTGTACGTACAGGTACAGGTAGGTACAGGCGTAGCGAGCGTCGTCACATCCCGATATAGAAACACACACGTACCGCGGGTACGGGCATAGGCGGTCTGCATGGAAGCGTTACCGTACTGCCATTGTCCCATACGCCGTCGCCCGGCCGGCGACTGCCGGCGCCACGACGCACGTTCACCAGCGTGCGAAAACAAAGGCAGTGCGTCTACACGCGACGCGTGTTGTGTCATGCTCGACGCGCGGGAAGCCAGACGGCGCTGATAACACAATCGGGTTATCATCCTCCCAGGCGCCACGGCAATCGAGGGCGTGCTACCGAACACGCCTTGGGCTCTAGGTTCAGATGATCGCGGTCGGCGAATTTGCACGACGCATACACACCGACTCTGCTTGTCGTCACCCGCTTCGTCTGTTCCCTCTCCTCGACTGTCATAACGCAGGCACCTTCCCACTTTGTTCTCTTTCGGGGTGTCAGCGATGTCGTGCACTGGCTAGATGCAGCAATGGTTTTCTTTACCTTCCCTTGTCGAGTGCTAACCACTATGACAACTTTAGTGTTTGACCGAAAGCGACGTCGACAGCCGACGTCGAGTAGGCCGAGGCGCGAAGCTCTTGCAAACCCGTGAACCTGCGTTGTGGCAAGGCAGAAGGGTCTATCGGGTGGTACCTGCACTGCCAGCTCGTAGCGAATGGACGGCACATTTGTCACAAAGTCGCAGCGACAGCATTCCGTGTCGTGCACCAACCGAACGCAAAGATGGCTTTGCGCACGTAACAAACAAAACAAAAGTTATCACCTATAACTTCTTGCGTTGACCGGCGCTGAAATTGCCGCACGTAACGGAAAACAACGTCGAGTATTTCAAAGAGCGAACCCCGAGACACCACGCAAAATAGCGTATGTGAAATATCGGGATAGGTCTAACGAGCGGCACCTACACCTCCCTATCGTAGCGAAAAACAACTGCACAGCAGTCGCACCGAAACGTTTCAAACCCCATTACATTACTAAACAAATGCCCATTACAACCTGGACTGCCCTCTCAATAATACATTGAATGTAGTATGCTGGTCTTCTACGTGAAGAATCAGAGAGGCTGCATGCACGAATGGATGGACAGAGAGTTCAGCTTGGAGTCGGCAACGAGTATTGTTTAAAAGTGTAGGAGTGTTTAGTTTGTAGGGGTTTGTATGTTTTACACGGTGAGCGGGAGAGGGGAGGGGGGGGGAGGGGGGGGGGGGGGGGGGGGGGGGGGGGGGGGGCACGTGAGGGTGGGGAATGGTAGGCGGCTCTCCATTATTGGCCTCTACTTGCGGGGGGCGGGCAGGCCCTTGGCGGAGCCCCTGGGCGGCAGCTTCTTGACGGTGCCGCTGGAGGAGGGCAGCAGGGTGGCCTTGACGCTGGGCGCAAAAGTGCCGGTGACCACCGTCGCAGCGGACACCGTCTTTGCCAAATTGGTCTGCAGCTTGGACTGCACCCAACCGCCCCGCCCATCGAACCCACCAGCAATCACGTAAACCTACACACAACCAGACAAGGCGGGTCATGGGTCTAATCCATGACAGACAACGCTCGAGAGCTTGAAGGGTTTTAAATAACACACTCGATGCGTTTCAGGTCATTGGTAAGTCGGGGGTTGGTTTTGATGTGGACTACATTGGGGGTGCACCCACCTTGCCGTAGCCCAGTTTGGCGAGCTCCTTGGCAACAATCTTGGCGGTGTTGCCCGCTTTGTCCAGCAAAATCAGCGGGGAGCCCTTCTTGGTGCGACGCAGGGCAGCGATCTGTGCAATGGAGAAGAGGGTTTCACTTCGTTTCAGGTGGGTATGTATGTCCAAAGAGTGTGTGTGTATGTGTTACAGGAGTGCCTGCGTGCGGGTATGTGCTTCAGGAGAATATTTAAAGAGTGGGTGGGGTGGGGTAGACGAGGTAGTGCGTACCTGGAGCGCAGTGACCTGAGCCTCGACGGCATCCGCATTGGCCAGCAGACCGCGCAGCTTGCGATCCTGCGGACACGGAGGGCAAAACGATTCAGACAGACGATGGATAAATTGCCCTCCGATGCTTCTTCACAATTGGAATCGCAAAATTGGCGCTCATTGTAAACAATTAATATATCACGCACACACACAAACACTCTCAAAAGGCTGCGCGCTGGTCGACAGGCTTGTTGGCTTCTGTGTTTCCCTGTTTATACTGGAGATTATGAAACCCTAAGGCCCTAGAAGACAAGCGTGGCTGAAACGACACTTACGAAAGATCAAAGAATTTCGCAGAAAGGAAACTACTATCGTCGTTTACACGATTATTTAATAAAAATTCTTATAATAAAAAGCAGCAGAGGCCACCAAGCAAAAAGAAGAAAAGACGAAAAAACACGATTATTCAAATCCTAACAATTATTTATCTATTTAGTAAATCTAGCGCTCTCGCTTTCATTTATTTAGACGGGGAGACTGCTATTTGATGGAATACATTTCCTACCTTGCACGTTTTGGCGCTAAATTCAAAAAACACCGCATTCTACTCTAGCTAGCACGTCAGTAGTTTCCCAACCAGGCTCTTGCAGGAAAACACAATAAAATTTCTTACAAGCAAAAGCAGGGGCGGAACGCACGAATGAAAAGGGAGAAAGGAGGGGAAAACCCCGCCACAGGCCCAAAAAGACCCGAGAAAGAGGGAGGCATGCCAAGTGTAGGAAAATGCTGTCTGTGGAAGAAGCAGGCGAAAGTCGCACTACACACTTAATATATTTACGATGGTAAAGATATACACATAAGGTATAGCTAGGTATCCTTACCATGCTATCCTATCTAGGTATCCTTACTATGGCAAATTTACTATGATACTTTCCCGCGTGACCTGTACAAAAAATGTGCAACCTCATATTGTATGCGTCAAATGGAATGTAAATAGGTACAGCGAGAGGTTGAGGGCGGTCTGGGAATACTCGAAGTCGCGCGAGCGCACCTCGGTGAAGGCGTACTCGAGTTCGATCTCGCGGTTGGAGGCGCTGCTGGGCAGGTCGGGCACACCGCTGGACTCCTTCTCCGAGGTGCGGCGGATGTCCACGAGCACGGCGCTTTTGTCGGAGGTCAGCATGTTCAGCGCGGCCGCAGCGGAGAGGTCGCCCTTGTAGCCCTGCAAGGGCATAGTCAACGACAGTTTCGGTGTTAGGTCCGAGACAAGTAGGTGTTACGCAAATGAAACAAACAACCTCGCGAGGTTGATTGAGTCGCGAAGGCGTGCCCACGCCGAACCGACTTTCGCTGCATTTGCATTATCACAAAACAGTGACAGCAGCAAAAGACGACCATCGCAGCAGATTTACGAAGCAAAGCTACTGACGATTCAGGGCCCAGTCTCAAAGGAGAATTTTTAAGTGCTAAAACAGGAACAGCTTGTCGACTCCACGACTGAATGTGTACATAAGGGGAGCAGAGTGAAAAAGGGGGAAATTCTACTGGAAACGCCATTCACTAAGATGACTTACAATACACAAAATGAGATTCACCATCTTTAATTAATTAATTTCCAACAGAATATTCCGTAAATACCCATATGAAACAAATAACATACGGAGATGAGTATAAATAGGGCCAAACGGAAAACGATGGATTTGAACCTTCCTCGAAACACGAAAAGCGGTGATGCACATCCTCGCAGTTACACCGTCAAACCTGAGCTCAGTTTCTAGAACGCGAGAAAGGAAGTGCAGCCGCGGGGGGGGGGGGGGGGGAGGGTTGATGGGCTCAGGTCCCAAAAACCCTAACCCGCAATGGTTGATCGCACCGAACAACCGATCGACCAGACACAAAAACAGATGAACTGTAGGTATTCTCACACATGCGGTCGTTAAATCCAAGGGCATGCTTGGGTACAGCTACGGGCTTGCTAGTTCACATGAATGAAATGTGCGGTATATGTATGAAGAGGTGAACAGCACAATGTGCTGGCGCGTCGTGTGGCGTGTGCGTAGCAAGGGGTGGGAAAGCTGACCTGCAGGAGGGCAGTCAGGCCGGTGAAGACAGGCGGGGCGAGGTAGAGGAATGCGCCGGCGACGAGCACGGTCTCCGCCTGCGCGACGAGGCTCTGGGAGAGGAACCAGGTGAAAAAGTCGTTGGCGGCAGGCTTCACGCTGTCCACCGCCTTGGAGCCCGCGGACACGATGGGCTTGGCGTCAATGCCCTGAGAAGATAGCAGCTTGTCCACCTCCTGACCAGCCTGACCCAAGACAGGCATGACATCACGACAGAATACCTTCATTCATGTCTCCCGCAAATCCAGCACCGGAAAAACTTTGAGGCCTACGTACATATAAGAATGCATGCATGTACAGGGACATACATGTGTGTGTATGTGCGCGAGAGAAAGGGGGGGGGGGAGAGAAAAAGATAGATGAATGTGTATTTGTGTGAGCGCGCGAGAGTAAACAGTGTGTGCTTGTGTGTGTGTGTGTGTGTGTGTGTGTGTGTGTGTGTGTGTGTGTATCTGCGCGTGTGTGTGTGCGTGTTAGAGATAATACATGGGTATTGTACATGTTTGGGAGAGAGAGAGAGAGAGAGAGAGAGAGAGAGAGAGAGAGAGAGAGAGAGAGAGAGAGAGAGAGAGAGGGACACACACACACACACACACACACACACACACACACACACACACACACACACACACACACACAAAATGTGTGATTGTGCGTGTTTGTGCGCGGGCAGGGGATGGGGAAGGATCGATTGTCGTGCATTTACCTGGGGTACCTTGTCCGCCAACGACTTGGCGAATGGGCTGGCCACCTGCCCGATCTTGTCCGCGGCCTGCTTTGCGTAGGGGCCAGCTGTGTCCACCGCCGACTTGAACACGGGTGCAGCCGCATCCGCAGCCTATCAAAAGCATGGGAACTCACATTTAGATGCAAGACAGGCTACCTGTACTGCACGTCTCCCCCTTTGTGCACACACACCCGCGCGCATTGTCAGAGCCCACATAGTCAGAAAAATACAGGCAGGTTGTCAATTAAAGAAAATGTCGCCAAACGTCACAATATGAGTCACACACAGCCAAAAACCACTCACGAACAGCTAGATCCATGAGTTTGGAGCCCCACGCTCGACCAGACTCCCTTTTGACATACACATCGCCCAAACAGAGGCACAAACCGGGTCGTGCCTTAGCCAGGCATCACACGGCTTACCACACATAAATCGCATCTAACATAAAACTAAATACCAATCAAGACCCACACTTCGCACTGCCGACACATACAAACACACACACATACACACACACACACACACACACACACACACATACACAATCTATAGATGCCTACATAGCCAATATCTATCGCGTTGCTTCAAACTCATTACAGCACATCGAATCACATTGCACATACAAATACAGAGCACCAATGCCATCTGACACTCGCATGCAGCGCGGAAAATCATGCGAGCAAGCACACACACACACACACACACACACACACACACACACACACACACACACACACACACACAATGACGCTGCTCCACAGCATTGCATTCAATAAGATCACTGCCAAATGCAAACATCAAATCACACAGCTCCCAAACACCCACTGGGGCACTAAAGGAAACTTCCCATCCTTCAAGGCGGAATCACTACCAGCGAAGGAAAATAGCATAGGCTATGTGTGTGACTTAGAAGAGGCAATGGTGTCGATTTTTGGCAAGCCGGCAATTTCTCGCACCTGCTTGACGTATCCCCCCGCAGTCTGGACGACGCCCAGTCCGGACTTTACAGCGGCAGCCGCGCCCTACGTTCGCACCGCACGCGAAGGTCAGCCGTCATCGTCCACGAACTCGAAAGTTTACAGGAGAGGTCAGGCACAGCAGGTAAGGGTTACGGGGGGATGGGGGAGGGTCAAGGGCCGCACCTGAACACCGGAGGTGACGGCGGTGACGGCGTCGTCGACGGTGTCGGCAAAGGCAGCAGGGGCGGCGGAGAGGGAGAGGAGGGTGGCGGAGGCAGCTGTAACAGGCAGACGCAACAAAATCAGTGCGTCAGCTTGTAATTCTTTTCCGAACGCACAGTGTAGGTCGATCTCACGCTAGCCGTTCGTCCACTACCAGCGTGCCCACAGGCGACGCAACCTGGAACGACTTGGAAAGGTAAGTAGGAACACGACGGAGAACAGTCGACGTGGAAACTCGATCGTGCAAAATGTCCGATATTCCCATGAAGAGGCCTACGCAAATATGCCGCCGTTTCGACGACCACAGCTGAGGAAGAGTGTAGTTGGGGCTGACGTCGAGAATTGTGAAAGTCAGGAGACGGTCACCGAGGTAAAACAATGGGGACCTGTAGTGTGACGGACGGGAGAAGCGACGAAAGACAACCGAGGGAAATAATAAGAAACAGTAGATGGTGGACCCATAACAGCGTGTGGTCGCTGTAACTGCCGATCCCACGGTGGTAGCGGCCGCGCCTACCCGTGCGAGTCTTGGTGGCCTCCACGCGGACAACGGACGCACGGCGAGCGGCGCTGCGGCTCGCGGCGGGTGTCCTGCGCACGGCGAGTCGGCTGGAGGACGGCGTGAGGGCAGCGCCCTGGGTGCGGCAGAAGGAGGCCATACTGTCGTGTGGTATTTACAAGGAAACCGGCTGAAATTGATGAGCAGGAGAGTAAGACGGCGGCCGGATCGACACGCGGTGGGGTTCGTCAGGGGCTAGGACGGAGACGAATCTACGTCAGGGGGATGGAGGCGCAGTCACAACAGCGACAGCGGAGTGAGGTGAGCGGTGAGCGGTGGTGGTTCCCGGTTGAGCTGCGCCTCCGATTTTGGTGGGAAGCCTTTTCGCGGTGGATATGCGGAATCTGCGGATCTGCCCGCGCCAAAAAGGATCAAGTAACCATCACAGACACGGATGTACGGGTACTAAATTGCATAATGAACGGTCCCTGACACGCAGTATGTATGAAGAGATCTGCTACGAGGATCACGTGTGAATCTGATCGGTCGATATATGTGATGCGAATGTAAATTGCCGCCGAAGCGTCGCGAAAGATCGTCGTAATACATAACTGATTACAATTACAAAATCCAACAACAGCATCGCGTGAAATAAGTAATCAGATGAATTCATAAGAATTTAGACAGATAAGATTAATTCATAAGCATTAACAATCCCCATCCCCCATCATCATCCCCTTTCCTTCTTCATCCCCCATCGCCCTCCTCCTTGGGCGCGCCTTCTGTGCGTCCCCTGCCTGTCCTTTCGTCCTCTCCCTTCTTCCCCTCCCGGTTCGGGGAGGAAAGGGGGGTGGCGTTACCCTTTCTCCCGTGTCTAGCGGTGTTCCCCCGGTCCCGTTATGCCCGGTCGACGGGCCATTGAACGGCCTCCGACTGCTCCCCTGGCTCTATTTCCCCGTGTCCGCCCCTCTTCCCTTCCCCCCTTTGCTCATGCAACGTCCTCTGCCACCGACGGGTGTGGGTTCGCTGTTTGGCGTGCCCGCGATATTGTCCGTGCATCGATTGCCCGACGTCCTCCCCATGTCTCCCATGCCGGCCTTTCTAAAGCTCGGCGCCCTTTTGCTTTATTCCGCTCTCATGTTTCCCGATCCCATGCTGCGCGTCACGTATGCCTTTCGGTTGCGTCCCTCCCTCTTGCCCACGAATCATGGGCCTCCGTTGTCCGCGCTTTGTTTGCATATGTTGTTGCTCGACCTCCTTTGAGGCGGGTGGTTTGCGTGGTGCCGGTGGTGTACATAGGATTGGTGCTAGCGCTAGTGATGGTGACTGTGTGGCGTTGGTGGTGTGCGTCTGGCTGGTGCTAGTGATGGTAGTGCCGCTACTGTTGGTGGTGTGCGTGGTGTTGGTGGTGTGCGTCTAGATCGCGCAGTTAATGTTGGTGGTGTGCGCGGGCAGCGCGGCGCAAGTGATGCTCGTACGACTGGTGATGCTATTGGTGGTGTGAGTGGCGGTGGCCTTGTGTGGTGTGCGTATGACTGTTGATCTTCTGACTAGCGGTGTTGGCGGTGTACTAGCTCGTGTTGCTCCTCTTGGAGGTGTTGTTGGTGCGCGCCTTTCTAATGCTGCCACTCTTGGAGGTGCTAACGGTGAACGCCTAAGGAGGATTGTGACTAATTTGGAACACCAAGAACTTGGAACAACATCTTAGAAAAACAGCTATAACTTTTTGTAAAACCATCAAATTCAAATTCTGAAAATACGACAAGAAAGCTACAGTTTTCGGAATGTTCAGGGAGCCTTTGACCGGCTTTATCCGCTTTTAAACGAGTGAGTTATGCCGCGGGAAAGATGGGCGATGCGAGAAGAAAATCGCCGTCCGACCCACGGAGAATCTTTCCATCGCAGCAACTACGCGCTAGAAAGGGGCGCCGACTAGCTGTAATCCACAGCTATCGCCGCTCTAACAGTAAGGAAGCTTGTTTGTGCTAGTGGTGAAGTGCATCATGTCATTGGGACGGAGTATCGGCGCGGCGATGGCGCGGCGTTTGGCGCCCTTTCGGTCGAGAACGACCTATGCTTTTGGCCTCGACCCCCTGTGCGTGTCCCTAGTGTACTCCCTATTCATGCTCGTCGTTGTCGTCCGTAGTACGAAGGGAAAGGGAAAAGGACGGAGTCCGGCGAGGAAGGTGCTGCCGGGAAAGGGGACGTTGCGGCGTGCCTACAAGCGGTGGAGCTCTCAAGATATGAATGAGGCACTACATGAATTGGCGGGGCAGTATGCTTTGAATAACGCGGCATCCAAAAGCAAGTTTGAGTGCAAGAGTGCGCGGCAGGTTGCTAAGGAGTGGAGGTGCCTCATGTGACAATGGCGAGATACTTTGCACAGCCCGGCTGCTTTGAGAAAGGTTAACGTGCTGGTGTAGTCCATGTGTTGAGCCGTGATGACGAGAAGAGCATTGTGGAAACTATCTTGCATCATGGAGAGGAGGGGATGTGCCTAAACCATGCACAGGTGAGACAAAAAAGTGGGAAATTTTCATATACTATTTACATGGCTATGCATAAACTGGTTTGCAGCGCTAATGGTTATCTATGCACACAGGTCAAGTGGTTGACTATGGAGGTGATCAAGAGGGTGCCTAAAAAGGAGGACCACCATGTGGCTCAAACATGGCTTAAAGACCAACCAACCCAGCTACTCTTGGTATCGCTCCTTCTTGAACATACAAAAAGATACAGCAATAACTTCATTGTGCTTTGCTGTGTGTGTGTGTGTGTGTGTGTGTGTGTGTGTGTGTGTGTGTGTGTGTGTGTTTGCAGGTAAGATATCAGGTGTACAATCCAAGCGAGAAGGAGGGCGCACAACATGTGCAATCAGCGGACACCCGAGAGAGTCGGGTGTCTAGGCGCAGCGAAATCCGCGTCGAGGCCGAAGGTCATAACAAGGAGCCAAACCCTGAGGAGTGGGAGCTGCAAGCAAGGATGATAAGAAAGCGGCGGGAGCTTGAAGAAATAGAGGAGGAGTTGTCTCGGATGCCGACACACAACAATGAGGCAACGAGGGCGCAACTCACCATTGTGGGCGTGTGCCACAGTCTGCGAACATAGTCACCTCCTAGAAAGTATATGAGGACGAACGGCTTTGGGCGGAAGGAGGCAGTCGTCCTCGACTCCGGTGAGCAGCTCGCCGCCGCAAGGGCACGCTTGCAACTGCGGCAAGAGCAAGGCGAGATGAAGAAGGCGATCAATGATGCCAAGAAGGACCTCCGGGCGACGGAGCGAGCACTCACAAGACACATGAAGAAGGCGGAGAATGGGATGAGTCACACCGAAAAGGCAATAAAGAATAGAGACAAAGCTGCAAGAAAGGCAAAAGAAACCATACCTTGTGGTAACAAGAAGAGCGCCGTTGCTGAAGCTGTTGCTGTTGAGAAGGCAGTAGCAGCAGCGCAAAAAGCGTGGCAGCTCGCCACCCAAGCCAATTGAAATTGAAATTGAAATTATTTACAACATGTGCCGGCAAACTGGACCGACTCCTGTCTCTCGGGCCACCCTACTTTGCCTTGCATGACTTATTAGCAAGTTGGGCCCGGGTCTCTTCGACCAGGTACACCTATCGACACACCTAGCTTCACTGTGTGTCGACGTTCCTCGGGAGGTAAAAAACTGTAAGCCATCGCAGTGATTGCCACAGTCCCCCCGCCTAAGCAGTATCAACGTAAGAATTCTGTAATAAAAAACAGATCTAAAAATAAATCCACTAGTCGAGAAATGCAAAACTAAAATGCTGCTCGACCTTCACGATTCTCGGCCCGCTCCCACCGAACCGGGGTGCCGACCGGCCGAGGCCAGTCGGCGTTCGGGAGGGACGACGGGCCAGCCTAATCTAGCTCCCGCGTGACTTCGGTCTTGCCGAAGATGGGAGGGGAAAGGCTAGCAAAAAAACCCTCCTCGCGTGGTCGCTCGTCGATCCCGCCGCCCCATCCCGTAAGCCCCGCCAAGGTCGCCGCCGCATCCGCCGACGCGACGGTCCTCCTTGTCGAGGTCCCCCGTCACCTCGAGGGCAGGTGGGGGGGACCGAGACACATAGACATATAAAAAATGGGCGCTCCTGCCTCCGCACCTGAATTTTCCCCGCCCATTTCCCCGGTTGTTTCTCTGTATGGTACCCGGGTACCTGTCAGGTAGTCCGGCATGCGTCCGTACCCTCCCCCCTCTGATCGCGCGTCCACCTAGTAGACTTTGTTGACGTTGGGGCCTCCGCGCTCACCCGGGCCCCCCCGCAAGGGTCTCGTCTATCCGGTAGTGGGTATCGAGGAGGGGGGGGAGGGGTCAGGTCGCCGTAGCCGGATCCGTCGGGCCGCGGGTGCACGGAAATTAATCAAAACCCTCCGTACGGGGTTTTCCGGCGGCGCCGACCCGGAGGGTCGTCGTCGCCAGATCTTGTCGCTCCTTCCGTCGCGACTGGCCTCCTTGCCGCCCAAGCCTACTCCTCCCCCCTCGGGAGATGTATCATGTCGGCGTGGCGGCTCGCTAGTGAGCGCCCTACTTTGGTGCTGCTCCCCAACTAGCACGACGCCGGGTACGGACATTAGTTTAATTTCCAAAAAGCCCTCCGTAAAGGGCTTTCCGGCGGCGGCTAATCCTAAGGATCGCCGCCGCCTCACATAGCCGCTCCTCCGCATGCGACCGGCCACCTGCATGTGCCATGTCTTGCCTCCCCCCTGGGAAGTGTCGACTGGCAAAAGGCTGGTCGGCGGCTAGCGAGCGCCCTTTCCGGACGCCGCTTCCCGGCTGGCCACCACCAGCTCCAACACCCGCCTCCCACCGCTGATCCGGCCGTACCCTCCTCGCAATCAAACGCTCCTGAAGTACATGTCCCACCCCCTCGAGGTAGGACTGTTCTCAGGAGTATTTGTATGCGAAAAAACATATCGGACGGGCCGAGCGGGAGATCTTGGTGCCGGTATTGCACAGAAATTATTTTTTCAAAAGCCCTTTGTACATGGCTTTCCCGACAACTGCTGATCCCGCGGATCGAGCTGTCGGCCCTCTTAGCCCCCTACCGTGCCAGGCCTGGCACGGCTACGGGGTTTCCGGCGCCCACGACGGGGAGGTGAGGGGATGCCGACGGGCTTGCGAGCGCACCCCCCCTCCGGGGCCGCCGCCGCTGCGCCGCCGGCGGGCGCCCACCCAAGCCATACATGAGGCTCGAGGGGAACTCCTCGTCATCTCCCAGAGGCGTTCCAACCTGCGGGTGAAGGAAACGGACCTTCAAAAGCTGCGAGAAGCTGCAGCAGTAGTGGCACTTGAGGACGAAGATTCCGAGGTGGAGGAGGTTGACGAGGAGGAAGTAGCAAGCAAGCAAGATATTCACGACCTTTGCGCCGTGGCACTGACGAACCTAGAGGCAAGATATGAGGCAGGGAAGGGGGGCGTTCAAGCGGCTTGCAAGTTAGCGGTCGAGGCATCTGGGGACGCGTTGTGCGGTAATAGCGAAAGGGCGGTAATAGTGAAAGCGTTATAGAGAGAGCGGAAGAAATCAGCCGCAACCGCTAACCGCGTAGCGGCTCGCGGGCTTGCTGCCGCACCACTAGTAGACGTATCTAACCTTTTTTGGCTGCCTTTGGTCTGTAGACTTCGCTCTTGCCGGCCGATAGCACCTATGTCTGCCCGGTGGTGACGTGCATGGTGGCGGATGTCAAGCCCGGGCTGGTGATATCGGGCCGTTGGAGATACAATTAAGATTGTTCCCAATTCATGTAGTCGCCCCTTCTTTTTATCACCCTACCCTCCACTCTTTGACCGGACCTAGCGCACTCAAAACACATAATTATGTTGCAAATAATATATCCCTGGAAAGCTCTGGTATGTAGCTTTCTGCCTAGCCAAACAAATCTAGATTTATATTAATAATGGACATTTCATGTACTAGACATGGCTAAAATGTTCCAATACACGACAATACTACTTAGATAGTGCTAGTGTTGCTGGCGGTGGTGATGGTGTGCGTGTTGCTGGTGGTGCGCGTGGTGCTAGTGCTTGTGGTGTGAGTGGTGCTTGGGGTGTGCGTAGTGATGGTGATGGTACATGGGGTAGGCGTGTTGCTGCCGATGCTACTCCGGCATGTGCTCGCGGTGTACGTTCACTTGGTGTTACTAATAGAGGCGTGCATGGCTATGTAGGTGTACGTATGGCTAGTGCTTGTGCTTATGATGTGCGTAATGTTGGTCCTATTGGTGTGCGTGACGTTGGCAGTGTGTGTGTGGGGCTACTTCAATGCAAGACACATCGCCGTCAGTCCGGGTGCTCGGCGCGAAAGCACTTACGCTAGGGGAGCCCTTCCCGTTGTGTATGGTGGGCAGACGGTGCAAGGCGAGTGGGAGACGAGTGTACATGATGATGGTGCGCTTTTTCCGTCTCGGGGCGATTGGGCGAATGATGCACATGCCAACCATGCAACTTACGCTTTGCACGCCGCAATGGGCGCATATATACTCTTATTTATTTAGCTCGCCACACTAATATATACTTACGTGGAAATTGCCCTTCTACGCATACTCAACGCTGCCAAGCCCTTCAGCTAATGACATCCCATACGTCTTTTTTCTCCCGTTGCTCTAATGGGACCCACATGCTGTCGACTACACGCGCCCGTCCTCGCTCAGCTCCTTGTCCACATTGTGTGGCCTCCCCGCCTCTTGTCTGTCACCCGGCTGCCTCTCAACATGCAAACGACACCCGCCCCCTAGGTCCTCCATATGTCCCAAGTGCGCCCGAGGTAGTCACCCCCCCTCTGGCACCTTCCTCCGCCTTGGGGCCTCCTCCACGCCCTCCCCCTTCCACTTGTATGATGACTAGACATATTCCCGCAGTGATCACCCCTCTCTCCTCCCCCTTCAGATCCTCCACCCCCTCCTCCCCCCTCCCTTCCGGCCTCGACCCCCCCTTGTCCCGGCCTCATCTACTACGCCTTCCGAACCTTTGGGGCGGTGTTTATGCCCTCCTCCGCAGCTGGGCTCCGACGCAAGGTTGACCTTCGTGACCCTCCCCCCCGTGCAACTGTTCTTGCGGCGTGGTGCTCCTCTCATGATGTCGTCGACTACCCTTTTACCTACCAGCATGTCGCGTCAGGCCGGGGAGTTCGGGTGACAACGCGTGAGGTAACTAGTGCGGCCCTTCCAAAACCCTCGAATAAGCTACCTCCCTTCCATCCAGTGATCCTAATGCTGCGGGTGCCTTTTTAGCTATTCAAAATTTTTGTGGTTCCCTCCTCCGCTCTTTCCCGGCCGCGTCCTCTGCCCATGCCCGCTCCCTTCTTCAACGTCGAGTCCGACTTTAGTTCTCGGATGACGGTGAAGACGGCCTCTCTGGCGCAGATAGCCTTCTTCGTGACATAAATGATGGTGGTGAGCTCCGTCGCGCGTGTCCTAATGCCCCCTTTTCGCGATGTCTTGATGGTCGTGGTCATGACCGCGGTGGTTCCGACGCTGGCGAAAGCGCCGTAATCAATGGCAGCGACAATCACCGACCCACCTTCAAGACGGGGACCTCCGTCGGCGAGCTGCCCACCGTCAAGCCCGATATTTATTTGCCTCGTATGGCTGTCAACGGTGCTCACTTTGGCATGGTCAAGGCCCAAACATTGCGCTTGACGCCCTTTGCAGACCGCACCCTCCGCCATGTACCCCCCATCATGAGTGTGACCTCCATGATCCACTTCTCCCGCTCACACAGTCCCCTCTCTGTTACCCCGACGACGAGGATAGCATCCACGAATGGAATGAAGCCATGCTCCTTGTCCTACGAAAAGCACCGCGCCTATCAGCTCCCCAAGTCGACGGTTGGCGTTCGGAGCATGTGCACGACCTAAACGTCCCGGCCAAGCGTGCATGGATGAACCGTTATTCAGCGGGGGACTTACCTTATGGTGCTCCTGATTTTCTGGCGAGCGTAACCATTTGGGCTCACACGCAGACGGGGATCAACAAAGGTATGACCCGCTTATGCGGCGATCCCCCCAAGGTCCGTACCCTTGCGACATGCAACGTTTTACCGCGGTGGACTCATTACCACGCCATCGAACGGGCAGCGGACGCATCCGCTGCGCACTTGGGGCATGTCCAACGCTCTGTTTTTACAAAGGCCGGTATCGAGCGAGCGATACGCACTACCGGTATTGGCCTTCAAGCTCTTCCAAACTGCAGCCTCCTCATTTTGGACCTAGAGTATCTCCCGCTGGAGCTTCCCGCTGGAGCTCAAGAATATCTCCCGCTTGAGCTTCCTTGCCGAATTGTACAAGTGCCTTGCTCTTCACCTCATTATCCCGCTGGTTGAGATGATTTATTCACGGGACTCTGCAATGTACTATTTCGACCCGATTGCGACGTCAGGACTTGCTGGCACTATTCAACCGCGAACGGGAGTGCTGCAAGGTGATCCTCTTGGTCCGCTTTTTTCAACCTGGCGATTTGTATCCCCTTTAGAACATTGGAGAACGTTGCCGTGAGTCTAATGCGATAAAATCATTCTCTGACGACGGGAACCACATTATATCAAGACTACATTCGTCCCGTTCGTGTATCATGTCGCTACGGAAGAACTTGGGAAATCATGTGCATGAGTACAACCCAAAAAGTCTTTGTTTATGGCACTCCTTGCTATTGCCCCTACACTAGTTGTTGAGATGAAGTAGTTGGTCATAAAACCCTAAAAAACACCTCGTCTTCTTCCATGTCTGGGGAAGGGACGCCGATATCCATGCGTATGGACCATATCCCCCGTTGTCCTTGCTCGCATTATATTATTCGGCTCCATGATCGCATTGTTCATGTTTTGGAGGAGTTCATGGCGGGGGCAATCAAAGGGAGGGACTTGCGTTTTTAGCTTCGCCGAATCCGGTATGGGGCCTCCCGAGATTGCCGTGGGGATGTCGTGTGGTTGGATTTTGCGGCTCCGCACAAGCACTTTGTTTAGGATGTAACCGTCATTAGTAGACCCGGGGACCGGCCATCAATCGGCTGATGTCTGAGGGCCACCCTAAAGCTGTCGTCTGGGTCTTAGGGGACTTGGCTAGGCAAGGGGAATGATGAGAAGTGCGTACACAAATTGCAACTCAATTAACAAACCATTCGCGTTTGATTACAATCCAATGAACTGCATCAATAACCGTCCAAATTCGCGAAAGCAAATAAAGTTCAGGTATTTGTGGCTTGCCCTTCTCGGACACTTGAATGGCGAAGTGATACGACCTTTGTGTGTCGAATAACCAAGGCACACAAATTGCCCCTTTGTTCTTATCACTCCACTGCATTTTCTCCGCCACAAGTATATCGCATAAATAAATTGAACGAGTGTGAATGTTGAACTGCTCCCGCTGCTTAATTTTGTTTAACGAACGCGCCACGAATATGGCCCATTCTTCACGGTCGACCCCCTCAGCAACTACGGACACCATTGCCGTTCGTTGTCGGTGGGACGTTGAGTTGGCCATACTTCAGGAGCAGTCGCACCGTCGCCTCCAGGTCTCGATGAACAGTGACGGGGAGCACATCGGGAGGCACCCCCGCTGTCTGCCCCGCAGACGGTACCAGCGTCACGGGCAAGTCGACGCCTTCCGCGTCCAGCGCAGCCCGAACGGTGGCGCCGTAGCCGGTCGAGACAAGCGCTCGACGGGAGATTCCCGCCGCAACCGCTGCTTGCATGTCCGTTATGGTGTCGCCGATGAAAACTGTGTTAGCGGGACCCACCTGCATTTGCATAACGACACACTTCGGCTCGACACTCGACTCCGTTGGTTGGAAATATGATAGAAACAATTAACGTAATTACGCACATAACATGAAAGGCGGAAATATGAACTCTATGCCAAACGGGTGCGTCGGCCGTCGGCTATCGCTGAGCGGAACGATATCAGGCAGTAAATAATCGCAAGGGTAGGCGAGGTTTGCGAAGGGCGCATGCACGTGTGACAAACCAGTCGAGGGGGCTAAGCATATAAGATCACTCAAGTTTCACTGATGCGGAAGTTTGGAATCCAAAAACTGCACCAAAATGGCAATAATTATATCATCTCATCCGTAAATGCGACTCGTTAAATGAACAAATGCTTCACAACACTCGTCGCGACCGGTCTGCAATTTTCGGTACCGTTGCTTGCCGCAAGATGAAAAAAAAAAGAATTCGTGAACTATACGCCTCGATCCTAGTGGAATCGAATGAAACCTAGCAAACACAGCACTTGGAGCTCCATATGCGGCAAGCTCTCACACGGGATAAGCATGCACGACAAACAACGTACGGGGTGTCCGATCGACGGCGGCGGTCCGGAAATATCAATGCAAGGCTTATTATGTTGAAATTGTGCCCAGAAAACGGAGGCCCGATAATCTGGCGCCATACAAATCCAGCTCATGTGTCGCGTGGAATTCCTAAAACTGTGCACCCGAACAACGATAATCGGAACGAGCCAACCGGCGCTGCAAACGAAATCAACATACTTCGAAAGCGGCCGAAGCGATCGAAAATAGTAGCACACATATGAACGAAAAGCGCGCGGGATTTATTCCGAGTCCATCACTGACAAATCCCGCGAAGTGAGCTTCAACGTTTGGCCTATCCAATCAAACTGGCGCGGGGTAATTTCCAAAGAAAACCGATCTAGAGGATCTCACTCTCGAGAGGATAGGCACTCACACCAAAGTGGGTCATCGCCTCCTCCAACATCCCCGGCCCCGGCTTCCGCCGCCGACTCGCTCCGCCCCCCGCGGCGTCGCAAGCTACAAGGATGCCGTCAACCCAGGCGCCGCTACGCGACAGCTCCTCGCGCAGCTTATCGTGGATACGCTGTAGCCCTTTCGGACTCAGCAGCCCTCTTCCCACGCTGGACTGGTTGGTCACGACACACACGTGCGCGCCCGCTGCGTTGAGCGCGGCCACTGCTTCTGCAGCGCCGGGCAGGAGACGCAGATCGGCGGCATCCGTCACTCCGGGGCTACCCACGTCCTTCCCGGCAGCAGCACACAACAAAATACTACATGTTAATCTATCGTATTATCATTGGCAGAATCCACACAGGTAAAGAATGCCCGTAATTGATTTGTTAATGACAATTATTTAGGTCGAGTAATCTCTAAGGAGGGTTGAGAAGCGGTGCTGAAGGTTATTGGGTATCATTAGGGGTGGGGCGTCGATTTCGCTCGTCAACTGGGCGTGCTCGTTATTTCGCCTCCCTATTTATGCTATCTAACCGAGAGCGGAACCGGAGCCACCTTACGGAGCTGTTCAAGCTATTGTCGGGAAGGATCAAATGCTCAACGCGCGCTTGTTTGTCGCCCGTCGTGACAAATATATCGACATTCCGTTTCTAATTACGACTTGGTCACTGTATAGAGCAGCACGCGTCCCATATCGATGAAGTAGCTGAGCTTCACGCTGTGCGGTTCTTCGCGCTCTCGCCTTGGCAGGCGCATACCAAATGCGAAACTTCCGAATCAAACATAAAAATTATCAAACCACGGCATCGAAGTTTTTCAGTTACAAAACATTAGGAACTCGGTAGATATCGGACGAGACGTCGCATTGGCTTATTTGATTCATAATGGCGGTACCTCGTTGATGACGCCATCTCGATCGATGCAAACAAGAAAGGGGAGCCGCAGTCGACGTCGAGCAGCGGTCGCGGCCAATGTGGACTCCATCTGCGCACAAAACATCGCCAATTAAACTCAGCTGACCCTGTTAATCCATGTACACACGGAATGGCATGAAGGGGGATAGAACCGCCGCTTCCCGGAACGGAGGTGTACGCCTTATCCAAGTACCGCCAAAAGTCGGTACCCGATAGGAACATAATGTGTATATGAACCCATCGCATCGCATCGCGACTGAGTGGCGAACACCTATAGCGAATACCTATAGGTGGAGGGCCATGACTCCCCCGGAGTCTAGCGTACACATGTGTCCATTAGAAGTCCTACGGAGGGATATGTAAACACTCCCCCTTAATGGACAAACTCCGGCCGGTGCCCTAGTAAACCCCACGTAAACGCAGAGGGCCCATAACCTGATAATCCATGTACACACGGAATGGCATGAAGGGGGATAGAACCGCCGCTTCCCGGAACGGAGGTGTACGCCTTATCCAAGTACCGCCAAAAGTCGGTACCCGATAGGAACATAATGTGTATATGAACCCATCGCATCGCATCGCGACTGAGCGGCGAACACCTATAGCGAATACCTATAGGTGGAGGGCCAAGACTCCCCCGGAGTCTAGCGTACACATGTGTCCATTAGAAGTCCTACGGAGGGATATGTAAACAGGAGGGCCCATAACCTGTTGAACCATGCAAACACAGTTAGTGTGGAAGATAACGTACGCAAACGTAGTTACAGTCACAGTCCCGCAAACGGAACAGTTACGGCGACAACCAGCCTACATGCGTGGTGTCGGGACAACAGAAGTGAGAGAGCTGTAGCCTAGCGACAGCTCTGTACCGAGTCAAACAGTTTATCGGTATGTCCGATCTAGACATGTACTAATCATATCTAGAATAGCTTACAGTAGCTATCTGCAACTAATACGTATACGGTATTACTTACAACAGACCCAGTAGAGTAGGACCGTTTCAAGAACGTCGTCCGAACTTCATTTTCCCTTTTAAACCCCGCGCCATAGCACAGCCTTGCCGAGCTGAGCAAATTAATGCCGAGTTCTGATGGTACTAAGAAAAGAAAATTCACGCTGCTATTTCTTGCTACTCTGTTTAGGCCAAAGTATTCCAATGATCTGTTTCAGGTGCCGAGAACATCCACAAAAAAGAGGAGAAAAAAATTATGACCGAAATTGAAACTTATGGTTCAGCAGTACTTAGTGCAGTCCCCACCCTTAGCATACGCTACATAGGTGCGTGCCTTTTGTTTGTTAGTTCAAGGGTTAGATGTTTAGGGTTTAAAAACCCATCCTCAACAGTACTTGTTATCAGTACTTCGCAGACGATATAATGTTGTTGGAGGGTCGGGGGGGGGGGGGGGGGGGGGGTGTCACCCAAAACACATTATCGAAACGGGATGGCCTTATTGTCGTAATGTGGCCTGAAACAGAAAATGGTCGACGTGGTGCTACACAAGGTACGCACAAGCTCAAACTAACCAACAAGAGTTGGCCAACCCGATAACATGATAATCAAGCACTTCTTACAGACTAGACGGCGAAGTACTGAAAACAAAACGCCGTTTCAGCCTGATAGATCTTCAGACGGGGAATTGGCCTCATTCCAATTATCTAAGACGACTGCTAAGGAAAACTACTATCGAACCCCTTGTAAGTAATCGAGCATTAGTGAGCTTTAGTAACCGAGGGTGACGCGGGTAGCGCGAAGGCGCGGGGTGCGTTACCTCCTCCGCCGGCGGCCCCCTCCACCACATCCCGGCCCCGATAGCAGCCGCCAGGAGGTCCTCGTGCACCGCGCCATTGGAAACGGCGACGCCGCCGCCACCTGCCACCGCAAACAACCGAACAAATTGCTTCAGAACAATTGTGTCGATGCGTGCAGCCGCTTGTTCTGCTTTCTGCGCCGTCGGTGCCTTTGCCATCGTTGTTTCCTTCGGAGTATATGTAAAGCCCTAAAATACGATTCTTACTTACAGTATGCTGACGCGAGGTAAGCCAGCATGTGAGATTACTTACAAAGAATATTGACTGATAAACAAATGACGGATTGAATGATATTACAAACAAAGAGAAATAGACCGACAAAACTCAATTGCGCTATTTCGGGCGATGCTCTTAATCCTTACTTGTTTACCGATTTGCTAAATCTGCTTGCCCGCCTGTCACTCTGTCGCTTTGTCTATCCGTCATGTATCATTCCCTCGCTTGCATTTGATGCTACAAATGTGACACCGCGGTTTGGAAATCACATGTCGATGCAATATCATAAGCTTCGTTGGTTTAGGGTGAGCGATGTATTTCATCGACACTGGTTCCAGTGCGACCATGGAATTTCTCAAACTACTACAATGGGCGGAGTAAAAAGCATACAACTCGACAAAGCAAGCGCAAGAATAATCCCGCTCGGTTCGTAAACCGGGCAAAGCGTGTGGCACCTTGCCTGGCACAAAGGCGCGCGCTCCGCTCATCGGCAGCTCCGCCCCGTGGAGGTCGGACACGCGGCCGCCCGCTTCAAGGACGCACACCACACCCGCGGCGTGGTCCCAAGCCTGACGCGTTCCGGGAATACGAAGCGACACGACAGTACATTAGTGAATGCTAAAAAATAGCACATCATTTAAAGACACCGTTTTCGACCGAATATTCGGCAGCCTTTACAATGACATTTCTTTTTACGGCTGTGGCGCCTGTGGCGGCTGGATTGGTTGATGTCCTGGCTATTTTGGTGGCAGTTCGTCGCTTCCCTGGCATGGGTGCTGCTCACTCTCGTTCTTTGCGCTCGGACAATTATGTCCGTATGCAGCATTTCGTCGTTCGTCGAACTACTTATGTTCCTTTTCGGCGTTTTTTGGGGGATGTGCGGCGAGTTTTCACGCAACGTCTTTATGTTGCTCTTCATGGTACTTTGGGTTCCTATCTTCGCGATGCTTTGCACGAGGGCAGTGTTGATGTTCCTCGGGCTTGGGTTTTTCCTCGTTTTTGCTTTTTGCTTGGTGACTTATGTTTTTTTCTTGTAAGATATTTTTTAAGGCTGTGGCGGAAGGAAAAAAGCCGTGCAAATAAATAATGGGGGGAGCGGCATGATAATCGTAGGCGCAATTAAGTGAACGCGGTTCAAAATAGGGACCGACGGCTGATCGGAAACGTTTGCAAGAAATCTGTGGATATGCATTATCTGAACCTATTATTTCAGGCGTAACGCGAGTGAGTGGGAAAACAAATGTAATCAAACCCAACGAACCACAAAAATTCCCATAACAGAGACAATACACGAATGTAACACGAAACAAAGAAATGAAGCAAAAGTATGCAACGTAACGACAGACAAACAACAAAATGCAAAAAAGAACAAAAAACGAAAATATAAACCAAAACAAATAATCCAAAAGAAAATAAGCAAAACCAAAAAAATTATAACAAAACAAAACAAAGCGAAACGAAACGAAGCGAAACGAAACGAAACAAAGCGAAACGAAACGAAACGAAACGAAAAAAAAAAGCGACACGAAAACACATCACATAAAGACGACTGCCAGAGAGGGAAAAAACAGATAAAATGACATAACATAACACGAACACATACCGAAATTTACCGCGCCGAAATATTTTGACAGACACAACGATAATCAAGCAATGTTAACGAATTTTAATACTACTTACAAAAAATGGAGTTTGTCCATATATACATTTTTGCAAACTGGCGCATTTCCTGGTTGAAAGGCGTACGGGGCACATGGCACGCACACCTTGAGACGGGGGAAGCCTTTGACGGGGTGTTGGATAAAGGCGGTCGCGGAGCCGAGCGCGACGGCGGCGTACTTGCAGAGGCTGCCGCAGCAGAGGGGGAGGAGGCGGGGAGGGGGGCCGAGGGCGGAGAGGGCGGAGGAGATGGGGAGGTCGGCGTAGCGCTCGTGGTCCGACACGCACAGCACGCCGCCGCCGCCGCCACCGCCGCCCTCCCCCTGCAGCCCCCGCCCCGCGTCCACCTGAGGCGGCGACCCAACCGCGAAGGTTCGCGACGCGGTCAGCCAAAACGAGCCTGACATCACCGGCAACGGCAGATGCAGACGAATGATCGCAAACAAACCAAAGAAAAACGTTTAAGATGTCGACCATGTTTGTTTCACATATTCGTAATTGATTTATAATTTTGCCAATTTTGTTCGAATCGATTTATCTGATTATATTCAGAACGCCAAAATGGATATTATTCGCAAAGATTCAAAAAATCACATAATCCGTTTTTATTTGTATATTAAGTTCACAAACATCGCCTGTTAGCGCGTATCAATCTAATCTCCAATTCGCCTCATAATCAGCAGCTCAGCAGTGTCATTCAGAGTTGCTGTATTCTAGCTGAATCGCAGTTTTGAAAATATTGCGGTTTCTCATGTCGACGGTCAGCATGAATAATACAAGTAAATCAAACGCCCCATCAGTTCCTCAACTTTTCCCCAATCACACTGCGCGCGGCCTTATTTTATGCCCTCAAAAAGCTGAAAGCGGTTCAGACGCCCGTCGCGACGTAATAAGTGCCAACACTGCGTCACACCTGTCAGAGCCCACCAAAACATATTCACAATAAAACATAATTTTCCGAGCTAGGATCAGTCACAATGACAACGCAAAATCAAACACAACTTTCCATTGGCAGTAACATTTGTTTGGCTGCCTTTGAATCAAAGACTATTTTCTCTTTGTCTGTCACCTTTTCTGCATTTTGGTACAGTTATAGTCAAAGCAATCTACAAATAATGTCGTTTTCATCTAAATGTATATTTAATGAACGCAATTGTTTATAAACCGAACATACAGATTAGAGGTAATTGTTCGGAAACTATATCAGTCATTGAATGCAGTTAAATAGGGTCTGAACAATTAAAGGCGCTGCATCGCTCCATGGCATAAGAGGCATCATGACAGCCTATTTGCTAACCCGAACAAAACGTCAAAGCCATGCGCGCACGGAATGAAAGGGTCAACGCAGGAGCGGAGAGGCCGCCCCGCCGCGCCACGAACCATGTAAACTTGACAAAGTATGGCGAGTTTAGAGAATGCGAATACTGAAATCCATGGCGGCTGGATGCCGTTTCAGTTTGAATGGTAAGCCTTGCCGTGCCCGAAACCGAAGTTATCAGATTCCATCCACGAGCGCCTCACTGGGAGAATCAAATTGACGCGGCAACGCAATCCGCAAACAAATCGGAATAATGCGAAGGTCGACATAACAAGCGATTTTCAAAACCTGGGACAATGCAAAATTATTATTGAAAAAATATTATGAAATGTGCAGAAAGAAAAGCAATCAATTTACACAAACCATACAGTGAATTTACAATCCTGTGAACCATATGGTTTGCCGCGTCACACCATTTCAGACGGCCGCGCCCCTCTTTCTCGCCCCACATCCCCTCGAATAATCAAAACTTTCGAAACATGTTGTGAGTCTTGTTTGGGACAATTTGTCAAACAACGCAACAGTGTTCTCCCAAGGCAAACCGGAAACAGGATTCCGAACCAATGACAAACGGGTTTGGCTTTCTGCATTTGTTGCGGATGGGAAAGGTGGGGCATCTTTGCTGGCGCACCTCCACTCGGAAGTCATCTGAGCCATCGGGGCTGCCGCGCAAGGGGCGCACCCACGACCCGCCGCCCTTGGTCGCGTAGAGAATGATCCCGCCGCCCGGCGGATCTCGGAGACGGGGAGGGCGGCCGTCGGCGGCGGAGCGGATGGGCAGCGACCAGTTGGGCAGCCCCATCGCGCCCACCACCACTTCCCCCGCCTCCACGTAGCCCAGCCCCACTGCCGCGGCCGGCAACAGACAGCGTCAATGGAACAATATTTTGAACCAGCCACAAGCAGATGTTGCAACCAACCAGGCGTTGCAATATTCACGTTTGCTTTCCTTGGACGATTATTCTTTGGTTATCGCGTTTACGCGTCGCTTATTCGCCAATTCATTCGATTACCAAAGTTTTCCGCTTTTCCGTCGTTTGCTCGTTCGTTCGTCGAATATAGTCGCAACTCATTCGTTTTCTTGTTCGTTTGTTTGTATCACTCCCAAATCGCCCTTCCGAATATTTGTTTCTTTGTCGCCTGTTTAGCATTGATCGCCCGTCCGTTGTTTTCTCGCCCTTTACACAATTTGACGGGTTTTCAGTTCGCCCTTTACTCCGTGCTCCACCGTTTGCTTGCATCCTCGCCTCTCTGCTCTTTCTCATTTCTTCGCTCGTTTGTTTCTCCACTGCCTAATTTGTCAATTTGGTTGTGTGATCGATTACTCCTAATTATATCTCCTGTTATGATTTCTTAAGCGATCGTCCGATGTGGCTTGTTGAAGGAAGGTCACTTTGCTTCCATAAATTACTAGACGCGTGTTCCATTGTGTGTTGATTTACCCGTTCACTCGCCAGTTTTCTCGCTCCGCCCATTGTTTTCTTTTCTCAGTCTGAGCGAGTTTCTATGCAAACATTTGTTTGTTTGTTTGTGTCCTTGTTTGTCATATCTTAAGTTTGCCGGTTTAAACTGTTCGTTCGACATTTTGCTTGTTTGTTTGTTTGTGTGCACGCTACTTCATCCATCTACTCGCTGATTTCGTTTCCGCCCGCCCGTCAATATATCAATCCTTCCATCTGTTGCTGGCGTGCTGTCTGTCCCCTTTATCTGATTCTTTGCTTGTTCGACACCCGTCTCATCCAAGTTTTGTTTGTTTGTCTGCTTGCATTGCTTGCCGCTCGCTCTACTTCTCATGGTATCATTTCTGGGGGGGTATCCGCCCGTCCCATTTTTCGCCTGTTGGCTGCATTGTTTGGTTGTCACTTTGATTCGAAGATAGTCCCATAATCGATTCGGTCCCTCTTGCTTTGATTATTGGTTCACTTGTTTGTGTGTTTGTTTCTTCGCTCTTGAGCTCATCCCAGCCGTGCACGACTTCCAATTGATTTTCAAAGACACTTCCACATACAACAACTGGGGGAGGGGTAGACACGAAGGAAAGGGGCACACTCACCGGTGTATTGGCAGGCGCCGCCCTTCATGAAGCCCACCGTCCCATCGATGGGGTCAAGGATCCAATGCCGGGCAGCGCTGCCATCGTGAGACCCCACATCGATGGCCGCCAACACCTGCGCCACACACAGAGTGACGCTCAACACGCCACCCACCCACCCCAATACACAACCAACTTGCAACGCCCCGTCGCACGGCCCACCTGCTCCAGGCTCAGCTGCTCAGAGGAGCTGTTGCGTGCCGCGGCGGTGAGGATGGAGCGCAGCAGGCCGTCCGAGCCATTGCTGTCGTCCTTCGCCTGCACACAGTTTCGCAACGGATGTGAAGAGTGGGTGCTTTGGTAGGTTCCTATCAAAAGATCCGTCACGACCACCGTTTCCATTCATCTCACATGTGCCCTGAGCTCCGCAGAGTCTTCCTCCGCCACCAGCGGCTCCTCACACCCAGCAGCCTGCACCCACCCACACACCCCCCCACTGCTTCAGAGGCCGCCATGCATTGCCAGCACTGCGCAAGGTCATTGCGTTATTTTCAACATGTTTTTCTGTTTATTCACCAAGCAACGAGGGAGGGGAGGGCTCCCACCCGCAGCTGCAGCGCCACCACCGCCTGCACCGCAAAGTCCGCCACCGTCACGGGCGTCCTGTCCTCCTTCTGCAGCCTCTCTCCCTCCTGAACTTTCTCAGACCAGCTACCACGCACGTCTGTGCAAACACAGCACGCCCTGCACCGACCCAACATATAAAGAAGTGACACACCGCGCCGACCGCAGCGGCGTTGCAACAGAAGCACAGTGAGCGTAGCTAACACCGCCGACTGGACAGCCAGAAGTGACTGCGACTGACCTTTCCACAGCGTCGAGGGCGGCGGCGAGCTGCTTCGCGTGCTTTCCGGCTCTCGACGAGATGGCAGTCGCTTTTCCGGCCGCCTCTTCTCCCGCCATAGCCGACCGAGCCACGCCGCGCCTCGCTGGCCTCCCCGCCCGGGCAGCGCTGTTTCGAGGAAAAGATAAGGGAAAGCAGGCCATCATAGGATGCAGTGCGTTCCTCGCCCTGACCGAAACACGCGCCACTCTCAGACTAGGTGGCGAATCAGCCGGGGAACGGAGTTTGCTTATAGTTGAACCGGGGTAGGCGCATTCTGAACAGTCACAGTGCTGCTGCTGATGTCGCCTCCGGCACTAGGGAAGCATCTGAAGGCCTTACCGTTCTGGTCTTACCGTGGGACTCAGAGCACCCAATAAATGTCGGGGTACATTGGACAGCCGCCGCGCGGCGGGTGTCGTCAGTGTTCGGGACGTGCTGTGGTTTGCACTAGAGCTGGTTCGGCTCAAGGTTGTGAAGGGCCGTGGCCGAGGGCGGGCGCTGAGACAGCTGCCGCTGATCACTGCCGTGGAGGCTGTCGGCATGGAAGACGACTGGCTAGACGGTAGATTTGACTAAATTCAATGTAATAGTCTGAATCTTTGTATTTCGCACGTATAGCCCGGGACTGCTTGCCGAGGGCGGTGCTGCTGCGGTGCAACCGCGTCGGGATGACGATCGCTCTGTTGGGGAGAGACGAGGGCGCCTATGGCGCGCGTGATTGCGCGAAGGTGCGCACGATGGAAGTTGACAACCAATAGATACAGGCAAAAACTTTGCGCGATACAACGACTTTTATGGTCAGATTGATTTGAATCTAGAGGTTTGCATATCCAATTCCATGTGTACGGGACAGTAACTCTAGCGGTTACTGTCACCGTTAATATCGGCGCGTCTCACCTGCACGGCAACCACCACCTTGCCTGACCAGTTAGGCGCAACCAACGACCAACGACTTCCCCAACGGTCAGCTCTAGCTAGCCCGTGCCTTATTTATTTATAAGCCGTAGCTAGCCACGAGCCTAAGCACTCTCTGCTTTCGCGCTCAGCCAATCTAGGCTTCGCGCGAATGCAGTCTCGACTCTCGTAGTCGAGCAGGGTGTCAGTTTTACCAATCGTCCCACGCGCACTCGAGCGTCACGCGACACTTCTCCTCGTTCAGCTACGTAGTTCCGCACCATGCAGCCTGAGCAGTCTACGTCCGCCGCTGCGGCCGACCCTCACGCTACCTCCACGTCATCTGTGAGGTGCTACTTTGGTTAGGCTAAGTCGTCAACCTTAGGCTAATAGTAGAACCGAATCTCTGGATCTAATTATACAGTGTAGAGAGAATTAGTAAGATTGTCTTGGGAACAGGGTTTCTTACAATCTGGGTGTGGCGTAATTCTGGTCTGTACCGGTCTCACCTCTACCAGTAAGTCCCCGTCTTAAATATCCACACCTCAGGTGTTCTAGAAACAGCCTTAGAACCTGTAGCTTGTGCTGTCTGCTAACTAAACCAAACTATTACTAGTGATACAGGTTAACTCAGGTTACCTGTACCGTCTATGTTACCTTATCGCACAAGCTCTTAGAACTATCTAAAACAGAACTATCTAGAAGAGATACTGCTAGTAACTCTGTACTGTCGAGGGAAAAATACGGCGATACAGTTGTACTGCCGTGATGACAATAAATAAAGAGTCACTGAATATCGCTAAGATACAGGTACCATTTAGAGGAAATAAATAATGTCTGATACTAGCACTTAGCTAAATGGCTAGGATATGACATCATCGAACAACGCACAGCTAAACAGATTCGTACGGCAGTTTTAGCATCGGAACAACGGATCACTGAGCAGTTTTTGGCGGCTAACGCTGCCTTACTCGCTCAGCTCCAGCAGACGACAGCTACACCTGCTCCTATTGATCGCGACAACAGTCCATTCCCGCCGACGCGACCCCAGCGACGGAGGGTGGTAAGGAGGCCCATGAGCCACCTATCGACCTGCTTGACGACGAACCCGACCCCTCCGCGTATGATTTCGTCGACTTCACCTACTACGGCGAAGTCATCCCGGCCGGCCTCGAACGTCCCCCTCGCGACGTAGAGGAGCCCCGTATGTGGACTCTCACGGACGACACCGCCCGCGCTCTAAGCGACAAACGCACCCAAGCGGCATACGACGAGTACCTACACATCGGGTGCTATGCCTTCTTCGACAGTTGCGCCAACACGGCAATTGGCGAGGCTTTGGACACGCTGTCGCACGGCCCACCTCTACCGACCGAGCAGGCGGCAGCGATTGCCCTCATCCGAGCGGGTCATCGCACCCACACAGCGACGGAGGAGGCCGCCCGTACTCGATTGGGCTTCCTTTGCCTCACCAAGGGCGGACAAGCGAGCACAGATGCGGACCGCGTCTTTGCCGAATTGGCCCACGAGCGCTTCTGTCGCCCACGCCCTACCGCGGTCTCCGGCCATTGGACGCGCTACGCCAAGCGTTCGCTGACCGCACGCTGGAAGTCAGCCTACACGCCGCCAGCAAGGCCGCCGCCGGCGCCGCTTTCGCGAGAGTCACGCCGGACAAACCCACAGGCCCCGACGCTCGAGCTCGCAAAGCACCCGCCGACAAACGCAAGGCCGCAGCAGCAGCAGCAGCACCTGCAGCCCGCGCCACCCCCCTCCCCAAGCCGACCGACCCGGCTAAACCACCGAACAAGAAATGATGGTGTGGCCCGCGCCGATTCCTGCTCCCCGACATCTTCCTTAATGCGCCACCGCGTACGTCGAAAATGGCGGGAGTGGGAGCGCATCGGCGCGAGCGGTCAAGTCCTAAGTTGGATCCGCCACGGCGTACGCGTCAAGTTCAAGCACGGCGTACGACCCAAGCCATTCAACCACGGCATCTCTATGCTAGACGCCACGCCTGCCCAACTCGAGTTTCTCAACTCGGAACTCCCACGCTTCGAGGCGTGCGGCGCGTGGGAGCGCTCGGACAACCCTCGCTACGTTTCCCGGATGTTTTTGGTGCCCAAACCCGGATGCAATCAATGGCGCTTGATTATCGACCTTCGAGAACTCAACCGCTACTGCTCAACCTTCACCATGACACGCGAGACACTCAAGCACCTACGCCATCTATCGCGGCCGGGGGACTACTTCGTCTCACTCGACCTCGCCGATGGGTACTACACCCTTGGCATCCGGGAGGAAGACCGAGATTACTTCACGGTCAACTACCGCGGCACCCTATGGCGCCTCGCGTGCCTCCCCATGGGGTGGTCGGGCTCCGCTTACTATTTTTGCAAGCTCACGCAAGTGTTCACGAACCACCTACGCCGCCCACCGCCTCCCACGCCCGCATCTTCACCGACCGGCCCACGCCGGCCGTCCAAACGCTTCCTCCGGAACGCGCGTTGGCGAGGTACACGACTCCTCCCCTATATGGACGACTTCCTCTTCTTGGCAGATTCTTACGACGAGGCGTTACTACTTCGGCAGCGCGTCCAAGCCCTGCTAGACAGCCTCGGCCTACAACGCAACCCCAAGAAAGGTGTGTGGACGCCAACGCAGATCGGCGACCACTTGGGCTTAACGGTAGATTTGCAACTCGGCGAGTTTCGCGCCCCACCCGCAAAACTACAACACCCAGCGCAGCACGCTTCGTCCTTACTCGGGCGAGCGGCGTCGAACGCTCGATGGCTGCCTCGATGACTTGCGGGGAAAGCGCAGTTTCTCTACCTCGCCATCGCGCCCGCGAGATTCTTTTTGCGCGAGCTCCACAACGTCTTGGCTACACGAACTGGTTGGGGGGGACGCGTGCGCCTCACCCACCAACTTCGACGAGACCTCGAGTGGTGGAATACGGTGCCCACTCAACACAACGGCCGGTCAATCTACAAGCCCATCGAGACCGCCTACTTGCACGCCGACTCGAGCGACTACGGGTGGGGGGCCGTACTAAACGAGAACGCCAATTACCAAGCCCGCGGTTTTTGGAGCACTCCCGACCGCCTCCAACACATTACGTGGAAGGAGCTTCGAGCGGTTCGACACGCGGTCGAATCCTTTTTACCGCAACTCCGAGGGCGACAAGTCCTCCTCCACGAGGACAATACTGCCATGGTCGCCGCCCTAACCAAGCTAACGTCCCGGTCGCCCGTCATGATGACCGAGCTACGACGCTTGTGGTTCCTCCTCGACACCAACGACATCCACATCCGCCCACGCTACATCCGGTCGGCCGCCAACGTTTGGGCCGACACGCTAAGCCGCGAGATAGACTCCGACGACTGGCAGCTAAACCCACGGATTTTCGACCACCTTCAGCGCTGGTGGGGCCCGCATTCGATCGACCGTTTTGCGTCCATGCTCAACGCTCAATTGCCACACTTCAACGCCCGCTGGCGCGACCCCCTGTGCGAGGACATCGAGTGCCTACACCTCACGGACACTGCGTGGAGATGCGAAAACAACTACTGCAACCCCCCGTGGTCTGCCCTCCCGGCTCTCGCCGCAAAACTAGTGCAAGCACAAGCCGCGGCTACGGTCATCGCACCCTACTGGAGAAACAAAACGTGGTACCACGCGTTCGCCCGCTTGGCAACCGAGACCGTGCACTTCCCGGCGTCCCGCGACTTGTTCTTTCCCGGCAGGCTGGGCAAGCGCGAAGGGGTCGGACCTCCCGCGTGGAGCATCGTGGCCTTTCGGCTCTCACCCCCTCTTGGCTCTACATTCGACGCGGAGCGATTGGCCGAGCGTTACGCCCGGACCGATTAAATGCGCATGTACTAGAAGAAGATGATTGCCCGATCATCACATCATCAGTGCGGAGGAATGGAGCTAGTATGACTACTTCGGAAAGTGCATTTATGTCACCACATATGCACGCCACAAACACGAAAACGATTAACATTATAACATACGTGTTACAGAAAGATTTTGAATCAACCGTGCACGGAAGGAGCGGGCTCAAACAGTAAATTAGACATGCAACGATGCCAGCACAAACACATGCATGTGTCAATACCGTGTAACCAAGGGGAAGGTAGTTCTACGAGCAGCTGCATGCATACGACAACAATTAGTAGTGCTAGGTATCGCGAAACAACCATCCGTGTTGGAGTGCAACACGAGCGAACAAACAGCTCGATTTTAATCATATTTTTAGTGACCCGTGCCGGTCTTACCAAACATTCGAGCGGCTATCTAAGTTTTAGAGCAAAAGTACGGAACCGCCACCATGGTATAAAGGTGGGTCACAAGTTTTACCACGGCTGTCAACATATACATCGGACGGTATTGGGTAATTGGGGGGCTGACTTATGGGGAAAGCATCCGCGTCGCCCACCACACAACGAAGGAAGAACTTAATGGTGTTTTCTGAGCTAGCTCACGCCACCCGCGTAGGGTATAGAACCTCAAGAGTGGATGGGGGTGCGGTCTCTTGCTCGACTCATACATCAGAGATGTAGGAAATCCAAAAACAGAATCCAATATCTGTTGCTTGGCATGGCAAGTGCTATCGCGAAGCAAATTGTAATATACGACGATCACACGACTGCGCTACGCATGTGTCTATGGGGTGGTCACAAGGCGCGTAAATTGCTGATTCCGCATATAGGGTCTCCAAAAGATAAAGCACACCATGTTAGAATTGGGAACGGATAGTTACACGGAGGTCGTGCCGGCCCCACAAGGGTGCCGGCTCTGGTGACTAGAGAAGTGAGAGGAGAGAGATGGCGGCCGGCGCAGGCACCGGCACGGCCGGCCGATCGCCACAAATAGGGAATATAGTACCGCTAATAGCATAACACTAAGTATTAGGCTGACAAATAGCTACCTTGTACATAAGTACTAGGCAACGGGATGCTAGTGCTAACACCCCCCTTCAAGGTAGCCGAGGTCTTGACGTCGTCCTAGCTTGCGTCGAGGAAGGTGCCATCTTGGTCGAAGGTGTAGTGCTTGTAGCGTGTGTCTCAAGCCGGGTAGGTGTAGCGACATGCGCTCACAGGAACGTGCCGCTACCGGCGAGTCATCGATAAGAAGGGGTTCCAAATGTACTGCGTAATGTACTACTCTGTCATGTCGCGGGAAAAACTGTCCCCGGGCAAATTAGCCGACGCATGAGAGCGACCGGCGAGGAAGAAGCACAGCCAACAAGGCCGTTAGGAGCGTGTAGGCACGCAAAAACATAGACGGGCGTCCGTGTTGACTCCCCCCTTTCGCCGTGGGAAAGTTAAGCTCCTCGCCAAGTTAGGTGAGCGTTGCGGCGTTGCCTTTGGAAAAAACAATAACAATATAATTAAAGTACTACACAATATAATTAAAGTAATCAGTCTTAAAATACAAGATCCGGTCGAGAGCATCGGTAGGCTGAAGGCTTGGTAAGACTGGAAGATCAGTGGGGCAAGCGTGGCGCCAGGGCCTTTACACACGCTCTTCTCCTTTTTACGTGGGAGATGGTAGGATAGTCGCGGACAACCAACTCGAAGGTGAAGCCTGGTGTCGGTTGGACTATGAATTACTAGCGTGGCGCCGAGAGCTTTACACACGCTTTACTCTTCTTTACGTGGGAGTAGGTAGGACTAGCGTGGCGCCGAGCGCTTTACACACGCTCTTCTCTAGTATAATTTGGTGGAGGGCCCATAACATGTTAGAGTTGGGAACGGATAGTTACACGGAAGTCGTGCCGACCCCAACTCTAACACACCCGATTCGTCGAATAAACGCGATCGGGGCGAGTATATGCTCTTCCCATAAAGTCCGCTACTAGTGACATAGAGCCTTTCGCACGCGGCGGGTGTTTATCATGTGGGGTCTCTAAGGTGTAACTATACTTAAGCTTGTTGAAAAGGCGGACCAAAACTTGTGTTGACGGTGAAGTAATGGGGGAAGCGGGGCACAAATGGGGCCCGTCACGGCTACAATCTGACGTATTAGCATTTGCGGCCCAACCCCGATTTCGGGGCATATCCTTATTCGGGCGCCCCGGAGCTCGGATTTTCCACACTCTGCCTTGTGAGTACTCCCGAAATCGGCGACACAATATGCGTTTTTATGATCCCAGCATGTTGTCCGCAAACATGGGAGCACGTGGGTGTGATGGAATGTGCCGTTAAGATGCTTGACGTGGGTGGGATTGGGACCGGAAAACCACAACTTGGGAGGCTTAAGAAAGCCTAACTTCGCCGTACGGTGTCCGATTCGAGCAAACTAAGTTGCAAATGGAAGCTCTTCCCACAAGTAAAAATACATTACCAACTTTATTTACGCCTACCGGCCACTTTTGCGTCAAATCTGCCGCCATATGTCATCCATGCCCTCGTACAACGAACTAAATCTTTTAGGATTTCAAAATCTGTCACATTCGCGCGGGGCTAGCAACTCATGGACAAGTGGTACCCGCACACCCGCTCCGCCAATACACTCAATAATCAGGGCGCCCGCTGGCGGCGCAGCGGCGGCGGCCTTGGAGGGGGGTGCGCTCGCATGCCCGTCGGCACCTACCTCTACCTCCACGCGGCGGGCACTAGTGACCCCGTAGCCGTGCCAAGCTTGGCACTGTAGGGGCTGAACGAGGTACAGCTGCGATCCGCAGGATTAGGAGCTGTCGGGAAGCCATGTACGGAGAGTTTTGAAAAATACATAGTATCCGTACACCAACATTGGGATCTCGCGCTCGGCCAATCCGATATGTTTTTCCGCGACTAAATACTCAAATTACTCTTTCGTCACGGCGGGAACGATGTCTGCGAAATGTTTTCTGGCGAAGAGGACGGACGGATCAGCGGTGGGACGAGGGTGTTAGAGTTGGCGGCGGATAGCCGGGAAGCAGCGTTGGGGCACGGCGCTCCCAAGCAACCGACAGCCTTGTGGCTTTATGTCTCCCCTTGAGGCGAGACTGAAGGCTACGCTAGAAGGAAGATGGTCGCAACCGGAGAAGCGACAAGGTCTGGCGGCGGAGGTCGTTAGGATCATCCGCCGCCGGGAAAACCCGGTACGGGGGGGTTTTGAAAAATATTCCCGTACCCAACATCTTTTGTGTCGCGGCGACTCGATCCATGTGTCCGACCCACCCCTCCCCTACTCGGTACTTGATTATCGACACGATGCCTCAGGCAGTGTGCCTAGGGTTATCGTAACGGCAAATTGATCATAACAACGTAAACCACCGGGGGAGGGTACGGACGGCCACACCGCGATCGGATAGGTGTTGGAAACAGATGGAACAAGGACATGGGATATGAGAATATCTCGCACGAGAAAAGGAGAGCCAACTAAACACCGTCTGCAACCCATGAATTTTCTCTTCTAGCCCCCGAAGGAGGAGAAAAGACTCGGCTAGATGGCGAGCTGCGACGGGAGGAGCAAATATTAACTCGGACGGGGATATGCACGGATCGAGACGGGACCGTCGACGACCTGAGCGAGGGGATTTTTCACCTGCCTTTTTCCCCCTAGCTCCGGCACGACCGGAGTCGCACAAGAGCAGAGGTCAACCAAGTCCGCCTCGACCAACACAAGCTTGCTAGCCTAGCTGATTAGCGTCCCCGCCGCGGATGGAGTAGGCCGCGTATCGTGGAGATTAGGGACACATTTCATTTCATGCAATATCCAAAAAAAAAGCATAGATCGGAAAAATAGTAGATGCATGTTTACATGTATGTTTTAGACGGTATCGCTACTCCCAATGGAGAGATCGGAATTAGTGATTCACGGTCTAGCCCCTGCCCAATGAGTCCTATAATTGGCACAACATGGAGGGCCCAAAGACAACAACCGGTTAATTTTGGTATTGTTGTAAACAATTTCAATTTCGATTTCAATTTCGACAATCAACGCTCGAAATTTCTTCTATTCACGGCGTTGCCTATTTCATGCCCCATGATGGCATGGTACCGTGCCTTTGCCGCATGCCAAATAAAGGTCCGTGCTAGGGTACTTTGAAAGCTCCCCGCCATATTTCACGCCCGGCGATGCGAAAACTTCAAAGGCCGTCGATCCACGCGCTAGGGTGCTTACACTCCAAGTCAAACGCCCCTCAAGCCCAATAGGTCCCTAGCAAATTCTACTTGGTTGCATTTCATGGCACGTGGCTAAAAAACCTAGTGCACACGACATGCTATTCTCGGTGTCGCCGCTATGTAGACGGCCGGGCGCAACAAACTCGGCGGATACTTGTGCAATTGTGCAAACATGCTGAAAACCCAGTGTTGAGTAGGCTCCCGGCTTGTCGCGACAATACACGTGCCGAGCCACGCATAGAGGCGTGCATAACCTGCACATGCACGAATTTCGGCCCGCACATTCTGGGCCGCAAATCCAACGTGTGTGCCCACAATAATTGGGGCGTGCCGATAAAGGTGTCCACGTCGGTAAATAACGCGCCGTGGTGTGTTGTTTGAAAATCATTATTCCACCCCATGCAGCTTCGCCATGGTACTTAGCGATTAACGGTGCATACCTTATGGAAGTACCCGACGCCCGGCAAGAATGAGTCCGTCAGCGTGCAACGGCCAACACTTGTGGTAAGAAAATGGCGTTGCTTCCAAATTGAGATAGCCGACAAGCGCGACCCGGCGTACGGAACCGCGCACATTCCACGTGGCCCCGATCCACGCGTTCGAAACACACCAGTGAAAAGCACCTCTATTATGGCCGTATCGGGGGGGCAGCAATGCCGTTAGACATAGCGGTTGTGGCGGAAGTAGCCGTGAAAAAAGGCAACAATCAACAATTAAAGAGAAGGGGGTTAGGCAAGATGACAATCAATGTTACTCGAGAGAATGACGGCCAAGACACATGTCTGCGCTTGAAGAGGGCATGATGCTACGCGAAAACTCCACGACATGCGAAAAATCCCCGTTATTTGGTACATTTCGCGGGGGTTCGACGGCTACCGTACCCAGGGCAGGCACGGCTTGCCGAATGCCGATCTATCGTGCCGCCCGCATCAAATACAGTAATATGAAGCGACACGTTGCGTACCGCTGCATGGGCTTACCTACCAGTCATCCGACATAGATTTTTTATCTAGGGTTTATAATAGGGTTATATTTTTGGGGGGATTATGTGCGACGTGAATTCATGCAACGTCTTTCTGCTGCTCTTCATGGCACTCTGAGTTCCTATCTCCGCGACGCTTTGCAGGAGGGCAGTGCTGACGCTGTGGCATGCCTTCCTGTTCCTCGGGCTTGGGGTTTTTCCCTCTTTTCTTCTTTTGTTTGGTGGCTTCCACTGCTTTTTCTTGTAAGAAATTTTTATTTTTTCATATGGGGCGCCAAAAAAGTAAAAAGCGCTCCAGGTACAGGTACAGGTAGGTCACTCACTAGCTACGAGGAAGCGACCGCGGTCAAGCACCACTACAGCACCTTTCGTCTCGACATAAAACGAGCGTCGGTAGCGCCTTACAGCTCGCTACCATGCGCAGCACCTTGATGAGCCCACCGACATCAGCGCCCGGCCACTAGCTGCACCTACAATATCACGCCAAAGTACCCATCCTTTTGGTGCGACGCTCGTCGATAAATCACATTCTTCGTCGCGCCCACGACCCGCTGCACAGCTGGCGCGGAAAGGTAGCCGCATATTGCGAGTATTCGACAATGAGGAGCGCCGCGGCGGGTTATGGCGCCGCAGCGCCTGCCGCAACGCCCTACCCCGAAACTTGCACCGGCCAGCTTCGAGAGTACTGCGGGCCATTCTGCAAGCACGGAGTAAGCCCCACCCCTCCCTCTAATCACCGCGTTTCACGCTTCACACTCGGGCGTCCGACGACGGTCGCCGTTGTACAAAGAGTGAAACTTCGAAACGGCACTGAAAGCTCTTTTACAGCACCAGAAATCAAATGATATTGCTAATGCTGGGCTATGCCTCGGTTCCCGAACCTTACCACGTCTTCAAAGAATGCCTCTGTGTCTTGCTAGAGATGGAAAATGTATGCGGAGTCTGTCCTTAACAAGCATCTCAAACACTCGCTCACACATTCACACACAGACACACACACACACAGACACACACACACACAGACACACACACACACACACACACACACACACACACACACATACACACAGGGATGCACTCACTAATACACACACACGCACACACATATGGGCTCACATACGCACACGCACATACACACACACACACACACACACGCACCACGCAAACACACAGGGGTACTCCCCCCCCCCCCCCCCCACCCTCAATAAACACACACTAATACACTCACACATACACACGGGGGTGCACACACTCACACAAACACTTCCCCCCCTAAACACACACATACACACTCACACACACACACACACACACACACACACACACACACACACACACACACACACACACACACATACACGCGCACGCACATACACACAGGGATGCACTCACTAATACACACACACACGCACACACATATGGGCTCACATACGCACACGCACATACACACACACACACACACACACACACACACACACACACACACACACACACACGCACCACGCAAACACACAGGGGTACTCCCCCCCCCCCCCCCCCCCCCCCACCCTCAATAAACACACACTAATACACTCACACATACACACGGGGGTGCACACACTGACACAAACACTTCCCCCCCTAAACACACACATACACACTCACACAGATAGACACACACTCAAGTACACACATACACACATGGACACACACACACACATACACGCGCACGCACATACACACAGGGATGCACTCACTAATACACACACACGCACACACATATGGGCTCACATACACACACACACACACACACAAACAGACACATACGCACATACACATGAGCACACACACACACACACACACCGGGGCGCACACAGTGGTCCATGTATGCTACACCGAGCTCGAGCTGACAGTTTTGCTATGTCAATTGTCTGCGCAGTGGACGCAGCGCATCATCATCTTGGGCCTCTTTTCCTTCTTTCTTATTTTCATTCAGATCCTGAGCTCGGCGGGCGTCGACGTGTATGTGCTGGGCATCCGACCTCGCACGGCGCAGGGGCTGTTGGGCATCCTCTGCGCACCGTGGGTGCACGTGTCATGGGGCCATCTGTTTGGCAACCTCATTGGCCTCTGGACCCTTGGGATCTTGGTGCTGGTGCACGGGCGCCGCATGTTCTTCCTCACTTACCTATGGTGCGCCACTCTGGGCGGCTTCATGACGTGGCTAATGGGACGGCCTAACACCAACCATGTCGGCCTCAGCGGTGTCATATTTGGCTTCTTCGCCTTTCTGGTAACCAGCACCAACACCCAAGCAATACACTCACCATTCACCATTCCACCCTCTTCATCACCCCTTACATCAGGATCCCCACGGACGCTGTCAGTCAACGGCAGCACCGTTTAACACCATTGCCTGGTGTTTATTTGTACTGCGCAGCTGTTTGCTGTCTTCTGGCAGCGACCGATCCAGATCAAGACTGTGGTCAGTTTGCTCATCGCGATTTTGATCTACGGCGGCAGCATGATCTCAGGAGCGCTAATCCCAAATTTTGCGGTAGGGTTGCTTTTGCCATTTTCCCTCCGCAGCATTATCAGGAAGAGCAGTCGAGCTCTTTCCAAACAACCAGTGCCCGCTGAAGGTCTCAGAGGGGTTGTTGGGGTTTTGGCTAGGTGTCGTGGGAGAGCCATCTTTTCGGTTTCATTTCCGGCGGGCTGTGGGCGCTACTCTACTTCAGATTCCTCCTCAGAAACAACAGGTGATTGCCATGGCTGCAGCAGCAGTTGTATTAACATGATAAGAATGGGTGGATGGAAGCGTTTGGGAAAGGAGGAGGTTCTTTATGTCTTCCTTTGATGTAGTGGTCTCATGATATGAGTCAGCTCACACAACATCGTTAGATATATTCAGCAGCCCAGCGGAAAGAGAGTGTCCAGTCTCTTAGGACGGCAGGCTGTGGTTTGCATCAGCATCTGTGTCTAGACGAAGAGAATTTGGGGAAGGAAGGGTTGGTGGGAGGCTATCTGTGTTTTATTACATGATGGAGAGGTCGCACGATATAGGTCACCTTACGCAGCATCGTCAGACATATTAAGCAGCCCAGAGAAAAGATACGTTTCAGTCTTTGCTCAAATGATTGTGCTCTGCATGTGGCTGAACCCGCAGATTCCGTAACTTTATGGGTCTGGAGCCGTCGGAGGGCGCTCTGCCGCAGACAGGGGGTGGAGAAATGCAGCAGCAACAGCAGGGTGGGGGGGGGACCACCGCGGTGGTCTACCCCGTCGCACAAAATGGTGGCGCGGGGCAGAGCAGGCCAAAATGGTGGCAGCTTGGGGGGCGTAGCGCGGGAGGTGGCGCTGGTGAACCGCCGCGCGTCTCAAGCAACTCGTCCTCGTCGTACGCACACAACCCCACTTTCAGTCACAGTGCCCCCGCCCCGCCCTTCCACTCAGCCCCGCCCCCGTCAACCTACCCCTCCGCGCCTTACCCCTCCGCAGCCTCACAACAGCCGAACCCCCGGTCGCCGGTAGAAGTGCCGACAGCAGCGATGCCTTTAGACGAGGGCAGTGCAGGCAGGGCACAGGCGGCGCACAAGAACCCATTTTTGGAATGAACCAATTAATAGCAGCGACATTGCGAACTCTAGAATTTCTTTATCCCAATGCTTAATACACATCATCGACACAACATAGCAATGACCATCACATGTTCATTGCTCGCTGCGCCCCTCCTTTTCCAATGTCAGTGTCGGCAGCGCCAGTGTCCTTGTGATCACAGGCAAGGAGGGAGCGGTGGACTCAGTGTATTTGTGCGTGAATTCGTCTGTTGGTAATTGTGCAGATTTTTTCATCCCGCAACTCGTAACATCATTCACACAACCCAGTGATGACCACCACCTGTCATCCACCGGTCACTTCCTCGCTGCGCTCCTCCTCTTTTTCCAATGATAGCACCGGCTGCGCCATTTCGCGATTGGTTTGCCTTTCTCATGGTGAAGGAGGGACTGGCGGAGTCTGAGGCTCTGCGCAGCGGGTCCTCATGTGGCTGGTGGGACCAGGGGTGCGTAACTCTGTCATGCTGGCGACCCTAGTTGGTCACATAACGCGCGGCGTGGAGCGAGGAGGCTTGGGCAAGAGCGTGGGCGTGGCGCCACCGGGGGAGGGGGGGGGGTGAGCGGTCAAAGGTTGTTTCCTTCATTCTCTGAGTAGCAGGAGAGACATCGCATACTTCCGGATGCGTCACGTTCGATCAGGAGGCCTCCTGTGCGTGTTTGTGTGAGAAAGGGGGGATAGTGGTGCGCTTTCGTTTCTTTTCTTGTGACGTAGGTACGCTTTCTGTCTAGGTCGCCGCCCACCTGGTCTATCTAAGGCAGGTACATCCAGTAAGAGTTTCAGGTATACCCAGCTCTGCTTTGTTGTATCACCGAGTGTTTTACGTCCGGCACGCCGAGAAGGCATAGTGAGGTGCGCGTTGTCCCGCAGCCTGACTCTATCTGCCATCCCCCACATCCGACGGTTGTAATTTTCTCCTCATTTAATGCTACCGACTGAGAGGGGGACAGGACCTGGGTAGAAGGGACACCACCTGGTCAACGACTGGAGCCTATCGGATCTGGGCATACATTTCACTGAACTTGCTTATGACGGAGGACATATTAAGGTTCCGCTACAGGATGGGGTGCATCTGTTATGTTTATTTATCCTTGCTGTCTTTGCATGACGTCCCGCCCACTGTTGGGTATCGTTGGCGTGTTTATTAGCCTCAGAGCCAGTGGTCTTGGCATGCACAATGAATGTTTGTGTCTTGCGACTTCACCATGTATACTTATCTACGAGTTCTGTATTCGAAGAGTCCTGTTTGCATCGCTTTTGTCCATTTAGCACACAATAGTAAATCATACACGCCTGAACGAAGAAAAACAAAAATATGTCCTGTAGTCGAAATGCGGGCGACAGCAGTTGTGGCTGTAGTGGTGATGGGCAAAGTTCTTAGCTGATTAAACAATATCGTACGGAAATGGGAATGATGTTGCGGGTTGGCCGCTTCTCGACATCGGAGTGTGGCCAAGCAAAACATAGCGCATGCACTTTCACCAGCACTAAGCTCGCAATATTTTTCATGATTGGATTGGCATATAGAGACGCTCTTCATTGAGCTCCTCGTTACGGTTATGAAAGCTGGGCACGATGCATTGTAAGGATGGCATCGCTATCATACCCGATCGACAGGTTGGTGTTGGCCCTGTGAGAATGTAATGTTTGCGTTTCTGTGCACTGTTTCACTGAACAGTGAAACCGTCTCACACCACTGCGGGGGGCACATCTTCTGTGAAAATATAAAGAAAGTCTGATTTACCAGTGAGCCAGCAAATGAAATTTCCAAAATGTCAATTATCCTCTCACATAGGGGCCACTGGTCCAGCTCCTCGATAGTGCTTCGTTTATTCTAAACTTCGAAGCTATTACAGAAGCATATTCAGCCAGATATCCGTTGCTGGCGTTAACATTTCTGACAACCACCAGTAACTATATTTTCAAAGAAATAGCTCTCTTTACTTCAGAAAAGGTTTCCAACCCTCGTCGTTGGGACTTATTTTCCCACGCAAATCAATATAAATCGACAATCTAAATCATATATGTGTCCAAGTTTCAAGTCATTGAACTTTAGGTGTGCGAAATAAGTATTCAAGTAGATGTCGATATCATGATCTTTAGATCGCAACGATCGGATCTGAGATGCTTTCCCACCCCAGAATTACAGCAGCCTCGTCCGTCATTAGCTTCACCAACAACACCAGCTCAATCAGAACTTCCAGAAAGATAAATGAAATATGTTCTTGACGAGCTGACTTATAGGCGGGTATAAAATGGATAATGAGGCAGACTACTGCCTTCCGTGAGGATACGCAACAACTCGCACATTCTCTGGCTCTGTGCATCATTGTTTCATGGATAACTTCCAGTGAAAAATCGGATATGCAAAGCACGGTGTTGTGCACTATTTGCAGGCACGATTAAAATCCCGAAAGCACCATCATCATCACAACAGGCATCTAAAAAACAAGGAGGCACTTGCTATCCTCAGCGATAGCTCAGGTCCTGACCATCTACATACTCAGATACACACACACACATACTCATATATATCTCTTCAGGCAGGTGGTGCACTAAACCCTGCACATACACGGCTACCCTCTAAAAGTACACAAAATTAACTAAATTGATTCTCGGGTGGAGTTTTTTTCTGAGACTGGCACTCGGTCCTGTCTAGCACTCAACGTCAAAGAACTCGAAACTCATGGTCTGCAGCGCGACGCCCGTCCCCTGAGCTGTCCGCGCCTGAACGCTGCTACTGACGCGGAAGTTGGTGCCAGCGCCGCACTCAGTCCGTACCCATTGCTCCTCAGTCGAGCCCCAGTCGCTATCAAAACCAGGCTCGAAGGTCCTCTCCATCACTGGCCCAAGGCTCCCGGCGAAGAAATACTCGGCCCTACATCATCAAGCCGCCGCATGACAACACAGCAATCAAGTCAGCAGAAGCATTGTCGTCAGGCTTTTCACTAAAATAAGGAATTCGATGATGTGAAACTTTGAAAATGCAAATCAGAAAGATGTGAACTGAAATTATAAAAAGTACCAAAGGCACAAGGACAGGACAGAAAAATGCGAGAGAACAAAACACATACAAAATATAAAACACAATTTAAATTGACGGCAGTGCACCTGGCTTCTCCATACGCATGGGCATCATTAGGTACTTTCGCCTTTCCGCCTATATATAACTGCGGGGCGAAAGGGCAGAGACTGTAAGAAGAGCGTCAACGGCGGACAAGAAAGCAGGCGCTACTTGCCGGAGCTTAGCGCACACGCACGAGTAAGCGAAGTCCATCTTTGCCTTACATATCGATAAACATATCATGAATTAATGAATTCCAAGCAGCACTGCAGATGAGCGGACATGGAAACGAATAAAAACTAAAAGGGCACGAGTAACGACAGGATAAGTCATGAAGCATCCGCAAACAGGATATAAGCAAATATTACCCCAATCTCATACATAACATAAAACATAGTAGCACCGCGTGGAGCAGTAACATGTTCAGCGACGCAAAGCGGGTTTGCATAGGGTAGCATATTACCCCTGAGACAGCGACTCGGCGGTTGGGAGGCGCCTGGACGGGGATGATAACGTTGCAAGTCTTACGATCACGGTGGCTTCCGCCCTCAATCTCCGCGCTGTAGCCATGAAACTGCAGCGTGTAGCGCGCGCCGGAGGTGGTAAGCGTAGCACTGCCCTCTGCGCAGCCTGATCCGCCGTAGGTTACGTCACCCAGGGCTTGATACAGCTCCGGGCGCAAACTGTAAGCAGTTGAGAAGTTTTCTTCTTGGGAAATACTGGCCGGGATATCACTCTGATTTAGCGCTGGGGCAGCGCTTGAAACAGACAACAGGAGGCTGCAAGCGAGCAGGAGGACAGCTGTATGCGCCATCGAGTTCTTGGACCGTGATACGAGCGTCGGTTCGACGAGATACCAACCCTTCTTCGACAACCCAGCCGCGAGGATCAGCTTCGGGTTTGACAAATATACGACAGGATACCAGAACAGTGTAGGGTGTCACGGGTGCGGCGACCAGAGCGGCAACAAGCTACAGTGCTAAGTTTACTGAAGCGAAAGTGCGAGTGCTAATAATAATGCGACGAGCAGGTGATGTTGTGCTGGCGCCGGAACGTCTAAGGCGACAACATATACGCGGGTTTCTCTTCACTAGAAAATATTAAATACACTCCTCCACAAAAGTCCGGACATGCATTATGTTAAGCATAAGCTAGTCAAGAACACGCTCCCCTCTCACCACGTCAAGCACGACGATACCCGAGTACCACCCAATTGTAGGAGAGCCGAGAAGCAAGCAGTAAGCCGCCATCCGGGGTGGTTAGACCTCATCTTAAAGCGGGTGTTGTCGGTGGAGTTTGTCGAATTAAGCCCATAAACTCCCGAGAAATTGTCTTAACTGCACACGTCATTCTGAGCGCCACGCTTGGGCATTGCTCAAGCGCTCATACCAAGCTGCATACTTCTCTGTGTTCCACATAACCGTATTTTTGGGGGGTTTTTGGAGGGGGTTTGGAGGCGTGGGTGCCGTGTTCAATGCGCGAGGTTTGGTTTGCGGGTGTGTGAATAGAGCACGGAAGTTCACGCCGCTGGCACGGGTGATTTTTTGGAAAGCACGCGAGCAAAAACGCACATGACGCAGGTTTGGATAAACACTGCACGCTGTAAACATGCGAGGGCGATTGGCTTAGGGGAGGGGCGAGGTCCAACTTGGCCGTTAGGGACGCATCACGTTGACGGTGGTGTTTTGAATGCTTGGGTATGTGCTTGTGCCAACCACACCCGCCCCACGCGTGGCACGCGTCGGGAATTGGGCTCGGAGGTCAATAGTAATGAAGAATTAGTAAACATATATCGACAAACCCCGCATAAATCGTCTCAGGAGGTGAGCCGACTTCGATGGGTGTTGCTTGGCACTGCGGCTCAGCGGTGCCGGAATAGTTTGTAAAATAAAATAATTCATAACAAATCGATTTGTGAGATTTTGAACTCCGGAGTAGGTGCGTTCAACGCGCATTGAAAAGACGCGTCCAACGGTACATTTTATAAAAAGTTTGGACCATATATCAGGAAGTTATGATCGCTTGAATATTGTTGCCGAAAGCGGCTTGCCCTTGGGTTGTGCGCATATCGGTGGTAAGTCTACATACGCGACTTCTTGCGTTTCCCCCACAGCGGCCTGCCCAACACCTCCTCCCTCCGTCGCCTATGCATAATATTTGCGCGACCGTCGCATCAGCGTTCATATTGCGGCGTTGTGCGCCCGTTACTCTTTTCGTCTACCAAGCACGGCGACTGTTTGAAAGAGCGTGTCGCACGGGTGCGGGCGCGATAACCCCAAGTACACATGCCCGGCAGTGTTCGAACTCGCCCCTCGCAGTTGTCGGTGCATTCCATTTTGCGCGCAAAAGCATTGCCTGGGATTTCAGGATATTTGTCAATAAAATCGACGCATGATTGCATTTTCTACTTGCGCAGGTGCGAAATCTTGTCCGGACTTTTGTGGAGGAGTGTACAAGCGGTGACTAAAAAGGGATGTTGATATATATGATATATGGGTCACTGTTGAGTACTATTGAAGAAATAAGAGCAAAAACACGGACGAACTCGTAGCATTGAAAGTACAGTACAGCACGCGCAATTGCATGCAGAGCTGTATAGACATACACTCTACAATACAAGAAGAACAATTTAAGAAGAATAATGAGGGCACGATCATCAGCCGATTAAAAGAAGAACTATATAAGCACGGACAGGGAAAAAGGGACACTGGTGATACAGATGACAAAAATAGGATGGAGCAGTGAGGATTCTGAATAACATGTGCGATGCATCCTCGAATTAATAAGAAATGACGCGACAAATTGTCACGGATTCATCCGTAGTTTGTGGCCGAGCTATCGCTAAATGACGAGCTGCTAGTAGCCTTTTCATCGTTTCTGTATGTTTTTGATGTCGTATCTTGTAATTCATGATGACTTGACGATGAATGACGAGTATTTTTCTTCTACAGCACCGGAGACTTCGTAATTCTTGTGCTTATTTATTAATAATTGATATAGCATTTGTTCTGTTATTTTTCGCCAAGTGTCAGCCAATCCCGGCCATTCCGAAGCTAGTAGTGTGCGCAGGGCACCATGTTGCTCCGCGTGTCGGGCCTACTGGGCGTTTGAGCCCCAATGACTCGAGCAGCTTCTTAACTATTATTCAAAATTTTAGTTGAACCCACCACTTAAGTTGAACCCACCATTTTAGTTGAACCCTCCCACTTTCCCACTTTCGTGCTCGTCTTGTTCTTCTTGTAATCCATTTTATTCCACCACTAAAGAAAAGAAAAGAAAAGAAAAGAAAAGAAAAGAAAAGAAAAGAAAAGAAAAGAAAAGAAAAGAAAAGAGAAGAAAAGAAAAGAAAAGAAAAGAAAAGAAAAGAAAAGAAAAGAAAAGAAAAGAAAAGAAAAGAAAAGAAAAGAAAAGAAAAGAAAAGAAAAGAAAAGAAAAGAAAAGAAAAGAAAAGAAAAGAAAAGAAAAGAAAAGAAAAGAAAAGAGGCAATAAAATAGTTGAGTTAGCCTTGGCGGGCAGCAGAAGAATTACGAAAAGAACTATAGACAAATGGAGAGGGAAGTAATAGGGGGGGGGGGGGGGCAAGAGTGACAAGAGGGAAGACACGGCGAAGGGAAAACACGGCGAAGAGGGAAGACACGACGAAGGGAAGCACTACATTGTGCACACACCTAGCACAGAAAATACAGGTGGCAAATTGTTTTATAGTTGTACAAGTACATGAACAAGATATTAAGGATTGGTGTGTAATTCAAAGCGGCGAGCTTGCTAATACGCATTCATTAGGTAGTCTCGCACGCAAATGACAATGATGGAGTGTTTGTCAAAGCACCGTGAGCTGTCACCCTTCGTCATATTTACATGGGAGGTGTTACTTGAATGGCATGCTATATGCTTTGGAAGGAAAGGGGAATGAAAGGTGCACAATGGAACGTTCCGATATAATTTATGTGCCGCGAATGGCAAAGCTAAAAGCTCGTGCCGCCGGATGTGAATTTTCTATGTACCTATAGTTTGCCTAATCATGGACATCATCTAATCATCGGGTCGCTTTTTATGTATTTGTCACAACCAGCCTCTCGGTGGCTGGTTGCTAGTCAAAATCTCTATCGGGAAGCGTTCAATGTCTGAAAAGTGCTGGTAGTTCTGTAAGCAAACTACAGTGGAGCAGTCGCTATGCGGGGATTGAAGGAAAGAAGTTACAATGTGGAATATCCTGTCACCGCCCTCCATTGTGCTAGACTATTTATAGTCTAGCGAAGCTCGCCTTCAGTCTCGTCACGCGTCACGCTTCCCCAGGCAGGTATCGACGTGTCGACGTCCGTACTCTTTCGTAGGCCAGGTTGCGTTACCGATTGGCCTCGTGCCTAGCGTCTTGACGCATGGGAGAACTCACTGTGCGTACTGTACATACCGGGAGGTACATATACGTACAGTACTGCGGACAGTGTCCTCGAGCTTCACAATGGCAAGTGTAACTGCTAGTACACTACATCCGTGGAAGGTACGGTATAAATATTGTAGCGAGTACTTGTACTAGTCCTGTAACGTACTGTCACAGGACAGTACTCGCCACATATTTGCTTATGCGGTTCTTCGTTATTCGATGATCGTAAGATGAAAGAAATAATCAGCTTTAAGTGGTGCGATGCAGACATGAGACACATCAAGCCCGAAGGGAGACAAAGCGACGCTACCCGTACATGTATAGCGGAACATAGCCACGGAAGAGGATGCCTACTAAGTAACCACGGCTAAGAGCCGCCGGGACAAGGGTCAATATATTTTGTAAGGTCCATATATTCTGGACGGAGCAGTCTTCATTGACTCGCGCCGTATGCGCCTTCACAACGCCAAATAAACATCACACCGGGTGTGTCGCTCACCACATTCCCAGCCCATTTTAATCCCCAGTATCAACGCGAGCTCGTGGTCGTTAATGTATCAAGGGTCGCTGATAAAGAAGGGTGAAGGGCCACTGTGGGCGCCACATACACCAAGGGTGATGCAAAGAATCCAAGAATCATCATCAGAATGCGTATGATGCAACGTAATTGTTTATGCAAACCACACATTGTCTATTTGCGAATGGAAGGCTCACCAGTGATTCCTTACATTCGGTTTGCCCTACCAAGTACTAAAACATGTAGAGTCACTTCGAACTCACTCAGTTCATGATATACTACTCATCTAGGCTTGTTTAGTATGTGGTAGAAGTTATATGGCGGTTGTAAAGAGTAAAGAGGGCATGCAAGTGACATGCATTCATGGGTGCAAGCTACCCGAGTGGCCGTGAAATGTGGCCGAGCATGCCATTTTACGGAATAGGCTGTAACTTAGCCGTTCGGCATCGAAACTTCACTTGCAAATCTCAGTGAGCTCATACGTTCAGTTGTAGGTTTGAGCAAGGGGCGGTCAAATGAAGTAACTCATCACATTATTTTATTTATCACTAGGGGGTCATCAAACATAAAACTATTCCACCATCGGCCAAGCTTGCCTCCGACATGTGCATACGGGTTGTATACAAGACATGTGGCATTGTATTACATCATGGTGCAACACGGAGGGAGACAATGTAGTTACGATGCATCCGGGGCAACACTCCGCTCCATGCATGTGTGGCAGTTTACGCATGTGAAAGCTAAGTCATGACACATATCAATATTGTTGCACCTTGTCATTGCATGTGGAACTGTATATGGGAAGATTGACGATGTTTATTGTTTAGAGTTAATAGCCGGATGTGATTAAATAGAGAATGTTTGACAATGTCCGTCACCTCCCTCCACTGCACTAGGCATAAATATGTCTAGCCTAGCTATCTCCCGCACATTCTCGCATATTCCTCGTGCCATGCGTTTGGGTTCTCGTAACGGTCTCGTCAAACTAGCGACATAGCATGTCTACCTCGGGAAATCATACCATAGCGTCGTGTAGTAGTTTAGATTGAATGTGCGTATTGTAGGTACGGGAAGGTATTGGTAGTATATTACTGAAGAATGTTCTCGAGATGTAGCATTTGTGACGTAACCGCAAGTACGTCCTGCCGATGGAAAAGTACGGATCAAATTAGTAACGAGTACATGTAAACTGTCGTGTAATGCATTGTTACATGACAATGCTCGTCATACTCGTACCCCCTTTTGTGACCTATATTGGAGGTCGATTTTTTATAGACCTCACGCGGTCATCTTGGGTCCTACGTTGGAGCATTCTCCGGAACTCGTGAACGCGCGTTGGATGAGCGTGCATGGATTCAATGTATGCACGAGTCGGGGCAAGCGCGTGCAATTGGGGCTTCTCTAGGAAATCTTGGAACGCCTTGGTACAATATACCTCGTTTAACCGATACCTAACAAGTGGAATGTCGTCATCACGGAAGTGCGTCATAAACATCAAATAAATCCCACGTTGGCCTTCAAGTGGCTTGATAAACACAACAAAGATGCACGAGACGTGAAATTCATCGTCGTCGTCATATGGCGTCGTAACAAGGACAATTGAACGAAGAGAAACTCTAGAGCATGGTCTTAGATTGTTTAGAAATAGATTTTTTACAAGTACCGATAAATCGGTTGCTGACTCAGAGCGTACCCAATACCACGATCTAGTACTTTGGGTTAGGGTTCTACGCCGGGGGGTCTCCTTGTCAATCTCTCCCCGTAGGCAACAACGACATAGTACAAATTATTGAGGGGCACTGCACATTGTCTATCGCCGCGAAAAAATTTGAAAATCCTATCTCGATATCTCCATCACGCGCGGCCCGCTCCCGCCGCTCAACGGCGTTGATCATTATAGCTAATTAGCATGTGTTTGCCGAGCCGTACATGCATGCCTAGGCTCATGTGCGACTCGTGTCGTGCCGGAGCTAGGGGGGAAAGGTAGGCGGAAATCCCGCTCGCTTGGGTCGTCGAAGGCCCCGACTCGATCCACGCACACCCTCGTCCGATAAAAGCCCCTCCTCCCGTCTGAATCCTCCTCCTAGCATAGGCTTCCCCCTCCCTTTCGGGCAGGGTAAGAAACCCACACGCACAAATTATTGTCGTTTGTCGCTCCTCCCGCCGCGTTTATCTTGTTCCGGTCGGTTGCCAATTGTTTCCGGCACCGGTTGATCCGTATAATACTGCCCGTACCCTCCCTTTGTGGTTTACGTTGCCAAGGGTTAACGCCCCTATACCGGCGGAGTGCTTTCGCGATAACCCTAGCACACCGCTTGAGGCACTCTTGTCGATGGTGGGTACCAACGAGAGGAGAGGTTGAGAGGGAAAGTCAAGTCGAGGGTCCGACCTTAAAGGTGCCGGGTGTGGAAGTT